>JADGKE010009763.1:0-12010 GCA_026954515.1 Cladochytrium tenue
GCAGTTTGCCCTCGACCACACCCCTCACACCTCCCCCTCTCTCCTTCCGCCTACCCCTCTTTAGTCTATCCCTTTTTTTTAAAACCCTTGTGACTGATCGAATCTTTCAGGCGAAGTGAATCCAACCGAGGTGAAGCTTGCTCAGATGGGATTGTAAATAACGACCGACCGTGGTGGCTGTCTTTACCGTGCACTATCACCTTTGTTTCAATTTTTGTCGGGTTGAACACGAGGGGGGAAAAAAGGCAGTTGGTCGAAAGTTAGCTGACGTCCGATGCGACGGTACATGCGTATGTAATTCTGCGCCGCAGTTGTGCCAATAGGCTACGTTAGAGTACGGAAGAGCCCTGTCGTCAAAAGAGGCACGATGGGAACCCACACACGCCTGTCCCACTCACATTTGGGAGAGAACAGCAAGAAATGGGTAGCAGCCAACTAGTTTATTTCCCCCTTACATCAAAATATATTCTTAAGTTGCTCTTCCAGCTAAGGCAATGAGATCCAAAGCATTAAGGAAAGAAAAACATGGATAAGTTTTGGGATAGCATGATATTCGTTGAATGGGGGGAAGACGGGGTGGTGGGAGATTCTCTATTAGCTGTTCGAAAGGGACGGTGGTGTTGAGAAGATTCGGTCAGAAAGCCCAATCGGACACGAACGAAATCGATCAGTTGTTGCTCTGACGGCGCTTGAGGGTGACGCGCATGCCGTCGCGCATGGGCAATGTGAGCGAGAAGGTATAAGTAACCTTCTCGTGGTCGACGACCGAGACATCGAAGCGGCGCATGATCTCGACGAGCACAAAGACGCCCTCGAGCTCGGCCATGTTCTTACCGAGGCAGGTGCGCGGGCCGGCGTTGAAGACGGGGTAGTCGAAGGCGGACGGGGTCGGCGCGTCGGCGTCCAGCCAGCGCTCCGGGCGGAACTGCGCCGCATCAGCGCCCCAGATCAGCTTGGAGCGGCCCATAGCGTACGGTGCGTACTGCAGGATTGCACCCTTGGGCACCACGACGCCGTTGGGCAGAACGTCTGTCTGGTTTGCCTGCTTGGTCTCGAGCGGTACCGACGGGTACAGCCGCAGCGTCTCGTGGAACACGGCGTTGGCGTACTTCAGCGCGCGCACCACTTCGTACGACGCGTGCTCGCCGTCGTCGGCGGCTGCAGGGAAGGCGGCGTCGATCTCGGCTTGCAGCTTGCGCCGCGCGTCCGGGTTACGGTGCAGCATCAAGAAGCACCACGAGAGCGCCTGTGCCGTGGTGTCGCGTCCTGCGATGATGAAGTTGATCACGTAGTCAACTAGCTGGTCCGGCGTCGGCTGCCCGCCAGTGATCGGGTCTTTCGACTGCATCAGGTACTGCAGCAGGTCGGCGCGGTCGCCAGCCGCCGCGCTCAGAGCCGCGCCAAGATCGGCGTCCGAGTCCTGCTCGTCTCTGCCCTTGCCGACGGCGGATTCTCCAGAACCGCCAAGAAGTGCCATGCGCCTCTCAACGATGGAGCGGCCGAACGTCTTGATGGTGCGGATGTTGCGCGCCTGCCTGAACGTGCTCAGCGTGACCCATTCGTAGACCCACCACAGAGGCACTAGGAACCTCTTCACAACGTGCGTCTGCGCGTCATCAAAGGCGGTGGCGAATGGTAGCGGCTTATCGCTTGTGAGGCTGCCCAGGTGCTCGCCGAAGCCGATGCGGCAGAAGCTGTCCAGAGTGAACCGGAAGAACAGGTCGTGCAGGTTGACGACCTCGCCGGTGTCTGCGGCACGGCCCAGGTGCGCCGACAGCCGGTCCATCTCCTCAGCAAACACCACCGACACGTAGTCCTTGAAGTTGCGCACATTGAAGATCAGCGCCGCCGTCTTGCGCTGCACGCGCCACTCGTCGCCGTCGACGGCGAAGATGCCATGTCCAAAGAGGTCGAACGTGCGCGAGAAGAAGAACGGTCCCTGGTGAACGAATAAATGCACCAGGTCCGTTAGACACCCTCATCCGGTCAGACGCCGTTAGGACAACCAAGACACGGCCTACCCAACACCCCCTGCCCTCCCTAACCTTGTCGTAGACGTGAAAGTGCGTCTTCAGGACGTGCTCCACCACCTTGGGGTCGATGGTCTGGATGATGGGTGGCGAGAACGGCAGGCTCAGCTCGCTGACCACGGGTGCGCCAGTGGCGGCTGACTCCTCGGCATAGGCCAGTGTGACGGCAGCCATGGCATCGTGGATGCGGTGAAGATTGCCCAGCACCAGAAGCGAGTCGCCAAACAGCGGCAGGCGCCCCGCGATGCGGCGGAAGAAGGTCGCCTTCTGCGCGCGCTCGATGCGCGGGGCGTGGAAGATCGGCTCGTCCCAGTATGCCACCACGAGCGCGGCGGCGGCGGCGGCGGCGGCGGCGGTGGCGACGGTGGTTGTCGATACTGGCATGGTGGATCCGATGGATGGGTGGTCCTTTCTTTTTACCTCCTTTATCTACGAGCCTCACCCACCCTCCCTCCACCTTCCCCCCAGATCATCATCGGTCAAGAATAAATTACACCCGCAAGGGGACCGTCGCACAAAATGAATGACATGTTCCTACAAGTGATTAATTAGGATCACGAAAAAGGGCTGTCATGCAATCTGATCTGACCGTCATTCATTTTGATGTGGCGCATAGGCTTGCAAAGACAGACAGTGCCGACGTAAAGGGTTTCTGAAATGTATTATTTCCCAACGCGATTAAACAAGGTCCATTCTGCCTAACAAGATAATATTCGTCCTTATGAGAATTTTGATTAGTCACAATTGCACAAGTTATTTACCTGTGAGTTGGGTGGACCTGCCGCTTGCCAACTAACTGTGCCCAATAAGAGGTCTCAATTTGCTCACCGTGCGAGTTTGGTTGATGCAAAAAAAGGGGTTGATCAACGAATTTGGCCGCACGGCCTTCTTAGAAGTGATGCTTTCTGCGATTGCCCCCCCCCCGCCACTGCATATTTTGACCTCAGAATAATTTGCAGCGTTCATTCGTTACAGTGTTAGCGCTTGTCAATGAAAGTTGAGGCGCTGACCACTTGTTGAATGTTTGATAACCAGCCTTCACGAGCAAGCAACCTTTATTAAGTCAGTTCGTCCCCAAACGCTGATTTACAATTAAACTTCATCTATACTAAGAATGTTGAGGGCAAGACCGAACCGACTAAAGAACTATATGATGGTATAATGGAGCTCCAATGCAGGTCAAGAACTATCCAGTTTATATATTATATAAAAACACAACGTCAGCAGAGTAGGGCAGGAGAAAGTGAGGAGAGTCAAAAATTCTGTTACGTCTATTCTATCAGTTCGGCTTTGTCAGACCGCCACAGCTGATGGCTGTTGAGAAGTCTGGTCGGACAAAACTGGCGGCTTGGCTGGCGATGCTGGAGACCCTGATTGCATCGCCGTGACAGAGCCACCTCTTGCTGCCCGGCTAAACTCCTCGATCTGGTTGGATTTCAGAGAAGTATAAATGCGATTAGGAGCGTGTTTCCGATAATCCGACCTTTCTAGCCAATCTCGAGTCCTATGGATCTGTCTTCAAATCTTTACCTTATCCAAAAGGGTGGCCGAGTAGCCCGGCGAGTAGTACCGCACAATCTCCTCAGGGTAGCATTCGTTGATAACTCGAATGTACTCTCCAATCTTGGTCCCGTTGAGGATCCCTGCGGCCCCCTCACTTGCACCGGCTGCACCCGTTTGCGCCGCACCGACCCGTCCCAAGCTGTTTGCGATCTCCTGGATGCGTTGTAAACCACCGGACGTGACAAAAGCCCGACGCGCCGCCACGTTGTTGGGCAGGATCTTGGCGAACTGGGCCACGACGTACTTAAGTATGTTGGCCGGCGTCGACGAGTCCAGCAACGGCTCGAGCGCCTCCAGGTGCAGCGTCTTCTCCAAGATGCACTTGAGTGCCCGCTTCGCCTTCGTCTTGAGGTCCGAGCCGGTCTCACCTACGTCGCCGCCGCCCGCCGACGTAAGAATATGTAGAAGTTTTGGAAGGACGGCGTTGTCCGCGAGCGTTTTCGCATGGTCCGGAGAGTGCCGCCCAATCTGGCCAAGCGACCAAGCGCAGGCCGCCTTTGCACAGCGCAAGCGCGCGATCCGTCATCGTGTCAGTTTAAAAGATCAACGACACCGAACAAACCTTGATGTGATCCTCTGATTCAGAAACAAGGGCGTTGGTCAGAGGCGGAACGCCTTTTGCGACAATGACTGAAAGAGCCAAAGTTTCTGAAAACGCGGCAATATAACCGAGTGTCATAATGCCCGGCAGCATCGCGTTGCCACGTGACTCATTTACGTAATCCACAACAGCAGCGATTCCTCCCGAGCTAACAATCAGCTGAGCAAGCTGTTCATTTGACGTTAATATAAACGTTGAGCTCAATGGATTGTCGAACCTCTGGCGTGTGTTTGGCGATTTCGCAAATTAGAGTCGCAGCGTTCTTCCGAACGTAGCCATCCGAATCCTTAAGACAGTTCAGCACGCCAGGAAAGACCTCTCCGTCAACAACAGTTTCGGCCAGATCGACCGAATGCTTAGAGATCTGTGACAGAGCAGAGCAAACTTGGCGTCGCAGCTTGGAGTCGGTGTTTGCCAGCAAAGGCGCGATAAAAGTGACGCTGTTCGAATCTACAACCGACTGGGCCAGCTGAGAAATCAACAAGCCCGATGTGTTAGACTCCCAGCGGCTCTGTAGCATCGCGTCACCTCAGGCGAGTGCTTTGAAATATCACTGATTGCTGAAGCTGAAATCCTTTTAAGGGACAGTTCGGGCTCTTGGACGCAAAGTACCAGCAGGGGGACGGCACCAGCGTCCACGACTGCCTGTGCAAGATCTAGCTCCTAATATTAATGTTTGATGATTTAAGATCACACAAACCGCCGTTATGCCTAGCAATGTAACCTAGGGCCCAAGCTGCCGCTTCTTTAACACCAGGATCGAACTCCTCTAAGCAAGAGACGAGAGCATTGAGGGCGCCAGAGTCGACAACAGATCTTGCAAGCTCGGGTGAGTGTTTCGCGACAGCACGCAAGACAAAAGCCGCTGCCTTCTTGTAAAACCTCTTTATCAAATGGTTAGCAGATCGCGGCGTGAAATCTCAACCCATAATTGCGAAACGATCCCCACATTCTGCTCTGCAAGTGAGTAAACGAGCTGCGGAAGGATATCCGAATCCACAACCGCGTCGGCCATATCTGCGCTGTAGTTGGCTAGCCGGCCAAGCGCAAGGGCGGCAGCATGCTGGATGGCGGGGACGCCATCCAATAGCAGTGGACGAAGCAGCGCCATGACGCCCGCGGCCTGGAGCGCCTCAATGTTGGACTCCCGGGATGCCAGGTCGGCCACCGTCTGCACGAACTGGAGGCGCTCCTTCTGGTACTTTTCGAATACGGACACGATGACACGCGCGTTGGCGGCGGCGGCCGCAGCGCCGGATCCGGCCATCGTTCGCAGTGTGCTTCAAAGTAGGGTCGGGTGCGGGTCAGCGAAAAGTGCGACCGTCGCGTCGGCAGCGTGACGAGCCTCGTGTCGGGCGAGGATTGTCAAAATTGCAACCTGACACAAATTGAACTTGGGATTGATCGCTGTAATAAAGCATGTGTTAAACATGAACGGTCACAGGGTACACTTTCCGGCGAGTTCCACCCTCGTCCCAGAGGTGCACTTTGGTGCAAAATAAGGGAAAGGGTTGAGGGGAGGAATAGCGCAGACACCTCAACATGTAAGTTTAGCCATATCCTTTCTATGCCTTGGCGAAGAGAGCTGACGACGTCGTGCCACATCCCCGACAATACAGTGATACAGGGCGTGGACCGACACACACACTGCCCAGATTATGGCCCTCAGGGAAGGGGAAGGGGGAGGGTGAAGGCAAACTGTTTGCGAGTGCACTGCCCCTTCTGCTCTCCATGATGATGGCTAAGTGAGCCGATGTGTGCTGCCGGAGGGAAGGAAGGGGAAAACGTTTTAAGTGCTACGAATAGTTATACCTATCCATGAGATCGACTTCAAAAATATAAATCTCCAACTGTGAGAAACATAGAAGCCAGGGCCAAGTATTTCAGCGTTCAACTTGTCTCGACCTGGCAGCTTATGCGTCAGGCAGGAGCCCGCGCCACACCAGCAGCAGGCAAAAGCCGTGCCATGTCGGTCTGTCGGTCGGTCTCGCGTGCACAACCAGAAACACTGGCCCTGGAGATGCGCACCTCCTCGTCGTCGGCCGCCGCTGCGACCTCGCCAACATCCCCGAGCCCGCTGGCCGAGGACGCGACCGCCACCGCCAACGCTGGCGGAATCCGCCCAGCTCTGTCCTCCGTCTTATCGGCGTCAGCTTCGCAGCTAGCCTCCTCGTCGTACTTTCTGGTAGCCTCCGCCGAGTCCGACGAAGCCGAAGACCTGCTCGCTGGTGCTTCCGTGCCAATCTCCGCCAGAAGATACGACCCAGGGGCCTCGCCTCCGTCGCCGTCGCCGTCACCTAGTCTTAGGCTCCCACCACCGCCACAAAACTTGCTCATGGCCGATGCAAGCGCGGTCGCTGGGGAGCACTACTCCAGCTCGCTCATCCCTACCATTAGCGAGGACGATTTTGCTGGTTTCGAGCTCCCTCCCCTTCCGCCTTCACCACTACCCATGATGCCCTCGCCAATGCCTGCCAGCCTGCCAAGATCGCTCGGCCCCCACAGCGGGGTTTCTGCCGCTGGATCTCCGCGCTCAAAGGCTTTCGCAACTCCGACCAACTCCCCTCAACGCATTGCGCCGCTCAGTTCACCTGCCCTGCTCCCCGCTTCCTTGTCGCCCCGCTCGCCCGGCCGCTATTCTCGCGAGGCAGAGTTCGCCTTCATGCCCCCCGACCACCACCTTTACCACCCAGGCGTGTTCACTCCTCTCCCCAATGTCGCAGAGGGCGACGACGAGGACGAAACCGCTTTTGCTGCACCCGAAACGAATGGAGACTCGCCGGTCGCTGCAGACCTCCACTCCTCCTCCGATGATTATGAATTTGGAACGTTCGCTGAACAGACGTCGCCTGCAATGTCGCTGCCATATCCGAGCCTCGGAGGCGCCTACACTCTCAACCTACATGGGAGTGAAGAAGGTGATCGCCACTTGGAGAACGCACTCGAGAGCCTATTGTCAGAGTTCTCCGAGGACGGAACCGCCGCCATATCGGTCGCCAGACTTCCAGAAGTCATAAGCGCGCTGGGGTCCGGCCCTGATCCTATCCTCTGCTTTGAAGATGACCTACCTATGATTGAGGCAGCCGCCACCCGCGTCTTTCAGCCGGCACCCGATGAAATGATCTCAGCATCCGAGCTCAAGCAGGTGCTATGCAAAATGCTGCGGAGAACAGGATCCACGCCCTTTTCGCACTCTCCGGCGTCGCATTCCCCTCTTGGGGTGGCCCCTTGGCCCAAAGGCTCGCCTTCCCGGGCATTTCGGCATTCCCCTGGGCGACACGACCGTCGAGACCACAGCAGCTTCAGCTCTCCCAACTTCAACGACAACTCCATCACGGCGCACAACTTCACCTCAACACCAAGGTCACCGTCCCCTGACGGTCGGCTCTTTTTCAACCATATCCACGATCTGGACGTCAGCCCATCCGTTGGCCCACGAACTCCTAGAGCGCAGCCGAACCCGTCTCCAAGTAGAGGCAACTCTACATCTGCATCCGCGGCCAGCCTCACAAGCGACAGCGAAGATCTCGCGGCCACCAGCAGCAGCGACTCGAATATCGAGCTGTCCAGCGAAATGATCACCATCCCGTCCATCCGCCCGCCCGTGCACAATCCGGGACACTCTCCGGTCGCGCCGCCTGCCCGCTCGGACTCACCTGTTTCCATCGACACGGTCCCTTATCGAGAGTATCCTGCGTCGCTACGTAGCCGGCGAACTTCTTCCTTTGGCCGCCAGAGAACAACGCCCGTCCTGTCAAACAGCACGCCACGCATCACCGCGGCGCACTCGCGCTCCCGCCGCCTCTCGCACCGCGGTGGAGGCACCGGCTCGCAGATCCCCGTGCCATCACCCACCGCCAGCCGTCATGGCTCGTTCTCCGCAAGTACGCCGAGTCGGCTCCGCCACACCATTGACATCGGCCGCTCGAGCTCGCTGGGTGCCACCGACACCGACTCGGTCAACGACGAAAGCTCGGGCGGCGGTGGCGGTAGCAGTAGCGGCAGTCGGAGCCGGGGCAGCGGCGACCGCATCATGGACTTTCCCGGGAACACTCCGCGGCTGGAGCACGAGGAGATCCAGTTCGCGTCGTCGTCGGACGACGCGTCGGACCTGCAGGACGCTGGGAGTGACGTGTTTTTCACGCCAAAGACGTCGCTGCGGACTGGCCTGTTAATACAAGGCCCTGGCGACTATGTGCCGTCTCCGGACGTGGCGAGGCGGAGGCTTTTCGAAGACTACCTTCGCAACGCCGACAGCGAGAACATGTCGGAAGATGATGTATGCATCTCGTCTCTCTCCCCTGCTTACGCCTTCGCCCCTCCACCTCGCCAGGTGACCGGATCCATGCAGGAGTGGAACAGACGCCTGAACGAACGAGAGCGGCAGCTCGAGAACAGAAAGCGGCTGTTTGACCAGCAGCTCGTGGAACTCCAGGAGGAAAAGGAGACCCTTGCGGCCGAGCTGAAGGAGAAGAAGCGTACTATCGCGGAGCATAGAAATACTGAACGGCATCAGAAAACCCGCATTAGAGAGGTGAGGCACTGACTGTGGTTTAATTGGCCTTGTCTTGGGTGCTGACCTACAATGTAAAGCTCGAATTCAACGAAAATGTCCTTCTCGACGAAATAAAAAAAGCCGCCGTAACTAACAAGGAGCGCCTGAACAAGCAGTATGGTTTGTACTCCGTTTCCCTAACCATTGCAGCTCTTAATGTTCACCGCAGAGATCGAGGCTGCCCTTCGCAGCGACCTCGCCGACAAGGACAACGACATTACGGAGCGGGACAGGGAGATATTTGCGATTCGCGCTGCTCTTTCGACTTGCGAAAGGAAGCTGAAGGAGGTGCATTTCGTTTTGTTTTTTTTTTGTTTCGGGTGTAATTTCGCGAGAGGCTGCTTACACGTTTTTTTTTTTTGGTTTAGAGTCAGGACCTGAAGACGAAGCTCGAATTAGCAATCCAAAAATTCGAGCTGCAGGTCAAGTTTACTGAGACCAAGGTCTCGGACCTCCAGCAAGAAAACCTTGTCCTCAGAACCTCTCTTGGTCATCTCCAGTCTGAGTCCTCTTCAAGTCCCGGTTCTCCGGAGCCAGACAATCACGCAAAGGTCGTGTGACCCTAGGGTTATTATGCAAGAGGTGCTAATTTTTTCCAACAGTCGTTGCAAATGGAGCTCACTGACTCTGCGTGTCAGTCTGATCTTGCTCTGGATAAAGTGGTGAGAATTTAAAGTTTGTTTCTTTTGGCTCACTTAACGATTTGCCTAGCAGGAGAAAAATTCGTTCTTTTCCGCTCGACGAGGAGGTTGGCGCTGTAGATTTATATCATTTGAAGATACTGACCAGAATGCAGGTCCGACGGTCGCAGACGCTGCATCGCAAACGGATGGTCCGGGCTTGTCTACTGAGGAGGAGGCCGAGGAGGCGGACGTTATCACAACCATGATTCCCTGCGCCGCCGAATCCGAGTTTGGGTACCCGCACGACAAATCCTTGGAATCCTTGGAAATCCTGTTGCGTCCCGCCGCCAACGCGCACGTGCGGGCCGGCAAGCCCCCCGATGTCTCTGACGCATCGACGCAGGCATCGATGCCCGAACCGTCAACGGCCGAGATGTCAGTCCAGGCCGGCGCCGAGCACGCCGCCTGCGGCGTCCAGACCGACCGGCCGAGCCTCATGGACGTGGCTCAAGCCGTGCGGTTGGACATCCCCCCGAGCGCAGCAGCCCATGCTTCAGTGCAGACAACTGCGCCGTCGGCGAGCGAGCAGCAGGGCACGCAGACCGATGCGGCGCCGGCGCCGGCGCCGGCGGTCGCTACCGCGTCCTGCCCGACCCAGACGGACAGCGTGGCGGACGCATCGCCCAGGGAGCTGGTGGATATGATACACACGGAGGTGCAGACTGCCGACTCACACTCGTACATAGCCGGCCTCGAAGAGGAGGGTAAAGTGCTCCGTGAGCGGTGCGCGGCCCTGGAACAAGAGACAGAGGAAACCGATCGAATAGGTACAGTTAGCGTAGTTGTGGTAGTCTTGATGAAGAGGGCAACGTGGGCGACAGGGGGGAGGGGACTGGAAATGGTTTGGGGAATAATGGTTACTGATCTGATTACATAAGAACACTGGATCTCCCGCCTTCAAGATAACCTCACAAGCTTGGAAGCGACAAAGGTGCGTGCGATTCATCCCGCTCTTCTTGCACGATGCCCAATTTTAAGTCGCCACTCAGGATATCTTGCGGAAGGATGTTGACGAGGTCCAGGCTGCGACAATGAAGAACAGACAGGCACTCATCATCCAGAAGCACTACGAGGCCGAAGTGTCCCGCTGGATCGACGAGATCAGGGTCGAGCACGACGACGTCAGGGACGCCGTGGGCCGTGTCCAGATGGGTGAGTGGCAGAGCGGTCGCCTTTTCCCTGGGGTTCTCCCTCCCGTAACGAATGCTCTTGTGCATTTTAGACTTGGAGGCGCACGCAGTCTTGTCTGCGAAAGCCCTCGAAGTTGTCGAAAGGACAGCCACGGCTGCGACCCGGATGGTACCTAACGGGGATTCGACGCCTTCGGAAGCGGTGAGTCTGGTCCTTCAGGCCCACTTCCTCGCCCTACATGCTCCATCCACCGATTTTTGACACTGTTATCCTTCTTCCTTTTCGACCAGGACGAGATGTCGGGCACGCTTTCGTTCTCCCCCAGTCGCGCAAAGCCGGGAGGTGAGGCGTCGAGCGTTTGCACAGCGGGTGAAACGATAACGTCATACTTCGTTCACAGATTTCATACTGCCGGACTCGTGGTCGTCCGCCGGCGACGGCGACGCAAGCCTCGACGCCCCACCGGAGCGTGATTCCTTGGTGTTGCCGCCGCGTCAACGGGAACAGGGCCGGCAGCGGACCACCGCCGCCGGGTTCTGCGCGCGCGCTGCCAGGCTCACCGTCGCGATCGCGGCTGCTGGGCTGCTCGCTGCAGTTGCGACGGCAGCGGTGGCACCGGCGGCGCGTCGCTGGGCCGCTGCCGATGCGCCATGGGCGCTCGGCTCCGAGCCGCCGTTGCGGCCCGGCGGCGTTGGCGGTGCGCGCGACCGTGCTTCAGCGGCCCTCGGCAGCGTTGTCGGCGCGCTAGAGGCCGTCGGCGGTGCGGTGTTGGGCCGACTGGGTGCCACCACCCCCAGCGACATTAGCGGCGACGGCGGCGGCGGCATGGTGGCGGCTGCCGCCGGCGATTGCGCGGTCGCGTGGCCCGCCGCCATGCTCTACGGCGGCGGCGCACCACCAGAGTGTCTCGCTGGCGTCGACGGGGCCGACGAGGGCGGCGACAGCCAGTTCGCGTGGCTGTGGTCCCTGGTGCCTTTGTCGCCATCGTCGTCGGCGACGGCGGCGCAGACGCTTTCTCGCCGCGCGAGGCCGCAGTGACATGCATCGTTCGACTGACTGCTCGCCTATTGTAATCCTCTCCACCCCGCGCAAGCCAACCTCCTCCGCCCCAACCTCCGTTAGCCCCTCACATTTCTCAGTTACGTATTCCTTTTGCCGCCTGATCCCTGGGGCAACGTAATTTGCTGCACACACTCTTTCTCGACGCACGGACAACCACTTCCCAGCAATTCGCCACTCTGCCCCCGCCCCTAAATCCTCCTGCTCCTCCTCCTCCTCCCCATCCCGCGCCGCCGCGCTTCGCTCGCGCATGCGCTCTTTAGTATCGCATCCTTTGCCTCCCTCTGCGCTGAGACCGTCCTCGGGACGGGATGGTCACCTCTTGTTTGCTCCGTCCTGTTTACTCCTTGTCTGTCCTCCGCTTTCCTCCCCTTCCCCCCCTTTGTCC
>JADGKE010009764.1:0-11980 GCA_026954515.1 Cladochytrium tenue
CGGGAGGAGGCCTGACGGCGGGCGCGCCCAACGCCACGGCGGGGGGAGTCGTAGCGTCGGCGGGATTCAACACTCCTGCTGTGGTTATCAATGCATTATGAAACAAAGCAGAGAGAGAAGATTCAGCAAAACTCACCTGGCGGTGGCTGTGTCCGGACGATTCGACGCTTTTGCTGAGGGTTGGCTGGCGAAGGCGTACCATCCGTTTGAATGATGACACCTGCGAGGAACGGAACCGTTGTGTCAGATCTCGAACGCGCGGACAAGGAATGCCAAACCTGGTGCCAAGGACGATATGGCCGAGGAAGGCTGGACCGGGCTTGGCGTTGCAACTGCGGACGTCGAAAGTTGCTGAGAAATCCCCGATGGCGTTGCTGGCGTACCAGAAACAGCCGTGCCCTGCTTGGGAGCTGTATCGGAGCTCGCACCTTGCTCCAAAGCAGCCTTTTTACGTCGAAGTAGATCTATGCAAAAGCATTAGTGCTGCACCTAGTCCTAGTCCCATACCATTCAACTGTTTCTTCTCTGGAGAGGAAATATTAGAAACGAAAGCCGAGTATTTGTTCACTCACTGAGGGCCAATTCAGCTGCTGCGGCATCATTTCCAGGGGCCGAAGGTGCGGGTGAAGACGTGGCGCTCAAGGCAGGGGGATTCGGAAGTCCAGCCGCTACAGAGCTGGTGGGGAGCTCTGAGGCAGCCGGCGGGGTGGCAGCTGGTGCCGTCGGAATAAGAGGAGGGGCTGACACGGGCTGCGTGAATTGTGGGGTAGGCTCGCCGATAATCGGCACTTGGCGGGGCGAAGGTTGGATGGACGCCGGTGGGGCATGAGTCGCCTGCAATGGGGCGGCAGCTAAAGGCGATTGAACGGCTGGTAACACCGGAAGAGGTTCAGGCACTCCTTGTGCATTGGGCAAGCTGAATTAAAGAAAGTAAGGTCAAAATGGGCCGGGTATACAACAGATACAAACATGCTTGGCTGCGTAGCACCTTCCGACACCGAAAGAGCGGGGGGAGTCACCAAAACGTCCGGCTTGGGTTGAGGAGGGGGTAGATCTGTCTTCGGCCGCTTCATGACCGGCTCGGACATTGGCGACTGGCGTTGTTCATTGCCAATCTCGCCGGCTTCTACAGCCGGAGGCAACGAGTCCTGATCCTTGGGCTGCTCGTCATCCCGCGGGCGTTTTGCCGACGGCGAAGGAGATGGGATGGTGATGTCTCGCCCTCCGACTTCGTCTTCTGCACGCGCAGGCTCAACAACCATTTCTGAGCTGATTGGCGGTCCTGGTTCAATCGGGGCAGGTGCGCTCTCCGGGATCAGCTGCCTAACAACAGCCTGCGGCTGTGGAGGCGCTGTTGTCGCCGATACAGGGGGAGGGCGAGATGCTTCCGAAACCACTTTGATCTGAGCCTCCAAGCCCTTCATTTGAAGCAGTGCGTTTGAGTTTTGCTCCTCCAAACTTTGAATCTGTGACTTGGCCGAGTTCCACTGATTCTGTAACAAGTGTCACAATCAACATAGCAAAGCAAAAACTCTTACCTGTATAGTCTGTAGTTCAGTCTGAAGTTGCTGAACCTGCTCGTCCTTCAATGACTTCTCAAGCCGAAGTCCATCGATCTGAGCGGTGAGGCTGACTATTCTGGCTTGCTGCTTCTTGCCAATGTCATTGCTCCTGTCGATGAGCTTCTTCCTCTCCTCCTTGTACTGAAGTTCCAGCGACTGGTTGGAGGCCTCGTTCGATGCGATTGCCGCCTTGGAAGCAGCGAGCTCGGTCTCAGCACTGCGAAGTGCCTCCTGGGCCTCGTCGAACGAACTGCGCAGCCGCTGGAGTTCATCGCGGCAGGCAACAAGTTCAGTCTCTGCTGTATCTGCTCGTCGACCAAGTTCGCTCACGCGATCTTTCAATTGTTGGTGTTCCACAGGATCAATGCGCTAACATCGTGTGATTAACTTCAGATCCGGTAATATTCTCACCTCATATTTGGCCAGAATCTGTTGTGTTCGACCCTTCCACATGGAGTTATCTTCTTCAAGCTGACGTAAGCGCGAGGTCAAAGCCTCTATTTCTGCCTTGAGTGTGTAGGTTTCCTCTGCCAGCTGGTTATATTTCAAGACAGTGATAATCATAATTACCTTTTAGTGGGCCAAGTTCCAATTCTTTCTCCTTCAATTTTCCTTCCAAAAAAGTTATTCTCTTCTGGTTCATTTCATTTTGGGTTCTCAAAGCGTAATTCGATTCGCGCAATAAGTTCATACGGTCAACAGTCTCTAGCATCTCCTTGTGGGTCTTCTTCGCATCAGCGGCCGACAAATTCTTTTCACGTTCCTTAAGCCAAGTACGTTAGGAGGAACAAACCACAAAGACACCCACGTCGTTCAGTGCCAGACGTGTTTCGTCCAAAGATCGTTGGAGGTGATCAACCTGAAGTTGCAGCCTCACAGTCTTTTGGAGAGCCAGCTCGTGCTCCTTTTCGAGAATTTCCTTCTCCCGGCGGAGATACCGAATAACCTCTCCCAAGTTATCGGGAGATGCCTCGGCCGAGTCAACAGGTGCCGCTTGAGCTCCGTGCATCGTTCGGAGGCGCTCATTCATGATCTCGAATTGCGAGTGAAGAATCTTGTTCTGCTCCGAGAGGTCGTCGTATCTAAAGTCTTCATCAACAATAAGTACACGGTCAAGCGTCTACCTTTTTTTTTGGGATTCAATATCTTGCTCAAGCCTATCTTTTATCAGCTTCCATGACTCCTCTGCCGACGCAAGGGAGCCTTCTGATGCGGCAGCTCTCGACTGGTAACATATTAGTTATTTTCTTATTGACATTTACAAAATCCACACCTTTGCTGCTTCACACTGTGACCGAAGATCCCGGGCCTCCTGTTCCGCCTTTTGCAACGCCTTTATGCGGTCTCCTTCGGCCACAATAACCCGCTCATAATCTTGTCGGGCTTCCGATAGCCTTTTATCTAAGTTACGCAGTTCGTCTTGTAGCCGTTTTATGGAATTTTGGGCCTTAACTCGAATAAGCAGTCGATGACAATTACACACCCACATCTGAGTCACTCTTTCGAAGCCGTGTCACTTCATCCGTGAGGCGGCTTGTTTCAAGTTCATGTTCCAGCCGCTGTGAGTCCAATTTATCACGCAGCTCGCGAAGCTCGGTATCAGCGTGACATAACCGCCCATCTAATTCTGAACATTTTGCCTCAGCTTGGGAAAGTTCGCGCTATTTCTTGTTAAAATTACGGCGTAATCGTTTGTGATTACCGCAGACACTTTAAGTTTGGAGTCCATTTCCTCCCTGTACTTGTCGTATGTTTGCGTAAACTCTTCCAATTTCTCTTCACTGCCCTTTGAGATGGCCTGATACTGCTCAACGCGCTCTTTTTCAATCCTGAGCGACTCTTTTGAATGTTCCAATTCCGATCTGCATGAGTGAGAAAGAAGGGAATAAAGGTCACAGTATTGACCTTAATTGCATAATTTCAGTTTGCAACTCCTTGATCTTTTCCGCGTCAGTCCCACTAAGTTCCGAAACTGAGCCTTGTCCTTCATGGAAAGCCACCTTCTCCTCGGCATCTATCAATCTAGTTTTCATAGCCGAGACCTTTTCCCTCTGGTTTTGCTCTTCCACTTTGGCAATATCCCGTTCACGGATGGCTTGGGACAACTCCGCCGCCTTTTGCCCAGATTAGTGTCAATATTCAATGGACTAATAGACAAACCAGTTTTTCAATTTTTAGCTGAGCCTCCCTAAGATCCAAATCTATCTGCGCCAATGATGAGCGGAGTTCATCACCTGAGTTGGAGGATTGGACCCGAACAGCTTCAAGTTCTTGCTCTAGCTTCGTTACTTTATCTTCAGCCTTCGTGAGCTGTTCCCGACTTTGCCGCTCGAAGTCATCGTACATCCTTTGCAGGCTCCTTAAGTGTTCATTCGCCATATTTCGCTGCTGAAGAAGGCCGTGGTTTTCGGCCACAGCTCTGGCTTCGCTCGCTTGTAAAACTTCCTTCTCTCCCCGAAGTTGTCTCAGCTCCATTTCCGTTCGTTCATTAGCCAATTTTGACTCGGACAACAAGTTGGCCAGCTCCTGCACTTTTGCATCCTGAGCAGTTAAATTCTTAACAAATAATGCGATCCTGTCCCGAAGTTGAGTATTTTCTTTTCCTTGCATGTCGAAGTTTTCAGAAACCGATTTAAAGCGTTCTAAGACAATTAGCAGGGCCGACACAGTAGCTCCAAACCATTGAGGTAGTCAATGTTGCTGTTCAGGCGCGCAACTTGCAGGGCAAGATCATTTTTCTCCTTTTCAAGTGCTTCGTTGGTCTCTTTCAATAATTTAGTGTCTGTTCCTGTTTCGCGTCGCAAGGCGTCAAACTCTCGCTAAACATGCGTGTTAAAATATTTAAGAACATATCACGTTTACTTGGAGATCCTTGTACATCTGTTCGAAATCAGATGAAGCCAAGTGAGCTCCATTCCGCTGAGGTGATACAACTCCTGGTGAGCTTGTTCCTGCAGATCCTTTGCTCTCTGCCATTCGCCTCCACTGATCGCGTTCCCGCATGAAAGAAGCACCGCGAAGGTCCGAAATTCTCAATTGCTCTCGAAGCTCCTCGATGGTTTTTGCACAGGCCTCCAGCTCCCTTGCAACTCGAGTTTCGACTTGGCTAGCCAACTCCGACTTGGATTTCTCCAAAGCTTCACTCACGCTACGGAGTGATCCTCGTAGTTTCTGGTTTTGAACTTGAAGCGAAGTAACATTATCGAAAAGGACGAGCCTTTCTGAAATGACCTTTCCGGAAGCTGTAGACGCCTCCAAAGGTTGAATGATAGTCAAATCAGATTTCTGGGCGGCAGAACCCCCGCCTTTTAGGGTTTCAATCTCAATTAATAGGTGCTGCAATTGTCTGGAAAGGTCGTTGTTTTCTGGAGAAAAATCGTTGATCACCTTTGAAAACTATAGAGTGGACCTACCCTGTTCGGTTTGTCGTTTCCTATCATCCAGTTCTTTTATCTCAGCTACCCGAGCTGTAAGATCATTGAAGAGCCTGTCCTTCTCAGTTATCATCTGAGATAATTCAGCAGACAAACGCTGCACTTCTTTCTCAGCTCTGTCTTTTTCCTCTTTAAACTGCTGCATTATCGGACCCTTTACGATTGTCAATTGTGTGCTTAACCGTCAGGCATACCCTTTCAGCCAATTCACTGAGAATGTGATTCAAGCAGTCCGTAAGGCGGGTAATTTCACCCTTTGCCGCCATATTTTCATCTTGCAGCTTTGTATATTCCGCATACTTAACCACAATGAGAAAAATGCTGAGGAGCCATGACATACTATTTCCGTGAAAGTCTTGCCTGATTTTTGCATGAGGCTCGCTGCTTTCGCAGAGGGGCTGAGAAGTCCGATCTGTTCAAACTTAGCTGCAAAATAAAAGGAAAACCTTACTTCAGCGCGTGGAGGTCGCCCTTCAGTTTCGCTGATGCGATGTCGAGCCTCTAGTTCGTCAATTTTTGAATCTTTTTCCTCCAGTTCCTTCTCGAATGCGGCAGTTCTCAAGCGTAGCGTTTCTTCGGACTGACTTTTCTCCGCAACTGCCGCTTCGAGCGCAACTTCTACATCCTTGACGACCGACTGCAAATCATCAACTTGCATTTTGTAGTCATTGATCTGAGCTCGACAGATGTCGTTTATTTGTTTTTGAGTAAGCATTTCATTTTTGAATGACTGCTCGCTCGTGATAAGCCGGCTTTCAGCCTACAAGAGTAAGCTGGGCCGAAAAGCAAAAAACTGCTTTCTGTACCTCTTTGACTTTATCCAAATAATCCGCAACTCGGCGTTCGAGGGCCTCGGTTTTCTCAGACAGACCTCGACATTGAACTGCCAATTGGTTTTTATCATGGGTGGCGACCTCTAGATCTCGCTGTAGGTTCGAAATTTCCTCGGACTGGCATATAATATCAATACGGTTGAAGATGAAGGCGAAGGGAACCTTATCTGCTCTATATTTCCGAAACTCATCTGACTTTCGGTGGAGCTCCTCATTAAGCCATTCCGTGTTCTTCTTCAGCTGCTCTGATTCTTGCGACAGCGTGGCCATTTCCAAACGAGATTTTACCTCCAAAGACTGCAGTTCCGACAATTGCAACTGCAAGGTCCTGTTCTCTGTTCGGGCTTCGTCGAGTTCTTTGCGAAGTCGTACAGATTCGCCTAAGCATTGTAAGGCTCACACTCGACAATAAGGCACCCACGATGTGCGGATTCTCTTGCATCAATTTTGCCTCCGACAACACCAGCAAGGCTCCGCTTTTTAGCATCTAATTGAGAAACCTGTCCTCGGAGGATAGCAACGTCCTTGTTTGCAGCTTCCAGTCCCTCCTTAAATGAAACTGCCCTCAAGCGCTCTTCTTCAACTTCCTTTGCTGCAAGTAATTAGTAATTTAAGAGTTAATCGGCCATACCAAAGGAATCACTTCGCTTTTTTTCCTCAGCTAAATGCGATTTAAGGCCCTCAACCTCCATCTTGAATGCTAGCGCCATGGATTCGAGTTCGTTGGCACGTGAATCTGGGACAAGTTAGATAATTTTAAAAGAAAAGGCATACCAAAAACCAGCTTAGCATCGAAGCCTTCTTTCTGAAGTGTGTCTATTTGACTCTGGAGTGCAGTTTTTGCATCATGGCTCGTAACGACCTGACCTATCAGTAACTTGAGGCCATCGACAGACTGCATGGACGGGTATATGGAATCAAAATAGGCTTCGAGGGAATAGGCCGTCAAAGCCTTGTCTAAAAGTTCGTGATCTCCGTTAAAATCTGAACTTTGAGCATTTTTAAATGCAAGACGTTTTTTCTTTTCCCGAAGAAGGTCAAGTTTGCTTAATGAGCTCTTTGGAGTATCGACTAAGCTATTTGCGAAAGGGGTTTCGGTCGATATCGAAGTTGTTTCCGAAGCCCGTGGGGACACTGTCTTTATACCAAACTCTGCAGCGTTCAAAATTGACGTAGCCACATCGTCACCACTTTCGAGCGTCGTCTCAACAGAGGCATCCATAGAAGAAATCGTATCACCTGCGGATGCTGCGACTCTTTCTTTGTCATTGTCTGCACTAGACTCATCACTCGATAGAGTAGTGAGCGGCTGCACATCAACATCCATATGGTCTACACCAGGGGTGACCTGAGGCTGAGATACTCTTGACTGAATTTCGGGAGCAGGTGTTTCAACCGAGTATTCAGGATCATTGGGAGCCTCTTGCCGAGTTTCGGTGGTGTGCGATAATTCGTAGGAATGCCCGTCGCTGATTTTAACAGCGTTCGCAGTTAACATGTTTGCGTCTGAAGCTTCAGTCGGATGGCTTTCCGAAATCTCGGCGGGGCCTCCGACCTCAATTTCATTTTCAAGGTTTGTGTCCTGAGCTGCAGCTTGAACACTTTCCTGAATTGAAACTTCAACAGAGTCACCGACCTCTCTTACACCTTCTAATGGAACTTGTACATCCTCACGTGTTAATATGCCAAAATTTGGTGCGGAGGATCCGTCTCTGACTTCGTGTTCGATTTGTTGTGAACCGCTTGAGTAGTCTTCTTCAGAACTGGGGACCTCGCCAGGCGTAACATTATCAGCCGCGTGAGTGCTGATAGGAGTTGCTGCGACAATCTCGCCAACTGCGGGAGATCCATCGCCTTCGAGTTCCTTAGAAAATCACAGTCAAGTCGAATTCATGTCACTTCACTGTCTTACATCAGACTGTAAAGTACCCGAAGTACTTTGTGCTGTTCGTGGAGCATCGTCTTCGGAATCGATCATTTCTATCGCATCAAACGATGAAAGCGCACGTCCCTCAACGCGAGGCTCGCCAGAGTCATGATTTCTTGGCGGCTCGTCACCCGTCGTGTCATAAAGATGAAAGGAGTTTGCTTCCGATCCATCATTTAATCCACCAGAGATAGCACCCGAGTGTGAAGCATCATGGTATTCTTCATCCCCAGACGAGTTCTGCGCATCAATTTCCACAGACGAAGTCCCTTCTAGTGGAGAACTGCGGATAATATTCTCAGCTGGCCCTGTGTCCTCGTCCCCATGCGGAGAATCGACACGGGCAACAGAAGCCAGGATATGCTCCTCATCCATGCCCTCTTCCCTAGGTCTGCCATCTTCATCGAAGTCCCGACGTTCTTGCGACAGCGCGCCGTCCCTTTCGGATTGCTCTGTCACAGAAGGCGCGTTGTCGGAGTTGACACCACCGTGGTTGTCCATGTCACAAAAGAACACTTCGATCAAGCATGCGTCAAATCAGTCGGGGGATCGCTCAGGAAGCATTGACTGGGATGAAGAGCCAGAAGACGTGTGGCATGCGTATAGTCTCATTTGCGTGGGTGATCTACTGCGTAGTACTACTCTACGGTAAAATCATCTCCAGACTTGGGAGTGTTACAGCAAAGTATCTGAGGGGCCATTACAGTCGAGTTGAAAGGGGGTACTGAAGGGATCAACAGACAAATCGGCTATCCGCATCACGCTTACAATCAGAGTGGAATCAGTATTTTTCGATTCTCAGGCTTGCGCTCTTCGTATAAATGGACGTAATGCTGAGGAAAACAAGCACGTGAAGGTTTTGAGGTAGTTTTGGCGAACCTTCCAGCTTACGATTGAACTTCCTGCAGATGGGAGCATATCACACCATTGATTTGGAGTTAAATCGGCCATTTACTATTACCAAAGACGAATGGGATAGTATCTCGCTTGAGCAACTATCGTCAGCGTGTGACATCGCTGAAAGAGCTGATATTGCCGCGATCGTGTTAGAAGAGGGATTGGCCAACATTTGTCTCCTAACACCTAGTTTGACGATTGTGCGGAAGCGAATAGGAGTGAATGGCCCAAGAAAAAAAGGGAAGTTCGCATCACGAGAAGGCTTTTTCGAAATTCCTTGAGTACTAGGCGATCATAAGGCAAATCAATTTGGAAACTGTCAAAGTGCTGATACTTGCAAGCTCAGGATTCTATAAGGTATTAGTGGTTTTGGAAGCTATGGTTAGCCTTTGCAAGGATCAACATTTTGAGTATGTAAAATAGCAAGGCTATTTAAACGGACAACAAAGCCTTTCAAAAGTAACTTCCTAAGCTTCTACTTGTTCGTTGCTCCTCTGGTCAAAAGCATGCGCTCACTGAGGCCCTTGCGTACCCAGCTGTACAAGCATGATTATCAGAAACTAAATTTGCTCAAGAGACGCAAGCGCTGAGCACGTTCTATGCGATGCACTTCAAAGACCCAGCGAAAGTCTTCTACGGATACAAGCATGTATCTATGGCTGCAGAGAGGGCTGAAATTGACTTGCCTCATATCCAACCAGCTTTTCAGGCTCGTAGCATGTTTTTGTGCACGCGTACTCCTATTCGTAATCAGGTCAACCAGGGTTCAAGTCCGCAAGCAGTATATTGCCTTGGTTGATCAACAACGGTCTCACAAAGTTACAGTGCATATTTTTACCCGATGCACAGAGCACCCAAATCGGTGGCGGCAATTCTTAACTCTCCACTTCTAGAGTCATTTTATATTTGCGGCACCTTTCGTATTGATTTTACTTTTGTTGTTTGCTACTTTTATTTTTCCTAATGTGTGTGTGGTGAGGAATATTAGTTTGGAAGGCTTGGAAATTGAAGACAAAGACCACCTAATAGATTCCTGACATGTCATCAACTGTCTCTCTGCTCCTTCTGCCCTTCAGGGTCTTAGCCTTTAGGCCGCCATTGCCCGCGTCGTCACTGTGGTCCAAGCGTTCATACTACGACACCGCTGAGAAGCCTCCCAGTTATGAAGAAGGTTTAGATAAGCGCGTCTCCAACGGACAGTTTCGACGACGCATGTTCCTCCCGCTCGAGGTAATCCACATTTTGGAACCCTATGTCCTTTGATAGACAGATGATATTGAACCTTGTTAATTAAAGTGCGTCTGGTTAACGAAAACCCCTTGACTGCCATTTTTCGTGCTAGACGTATCGACCGGAGGATCTCAACCTCCGCAATCTTCCGAAGTTCCTCCGGTCGCTAGAGGAAGCACCGAAGTTCGATGTTTTTCATGCTCTTGGAGTCGATCCTCTTTCTCAATATCAGGTATTGGTAGGATGTGAGACACGTGTTCCTAATGCAATCTGCCGTACGAATTGCAAGAACACTCTTCTTCTCTCGCACTTTGTGACGGACATGGGCCATATTAAACCACGATGGCAGACGGGTATGCGTTGTGCTCATATTTTATCAATGCTTAACTTGCTGTTCTGCTTAGGACTAACACTCCGCACTCAACGGCGACTCTCACGGGCAATTAAGCGGGCACAGGCACTAGGTAACGAGGGCTAGATCTTTGATGTTGGTTCATGGCTTCTTCTGATTTCACTTCACTTTGGGCCATGCAGGATTCATGCCTTACACGTACCGATTGCGGTCGTGAATGCTTGTAATAAATCTGCAATCTAAATGTGTTCAAAACAATATGAGCTGGCCAATTATGAATACCAGATTTACCGGAGTTGTGTAGGTGGTATTCAACCAGGCATGACACCTCGCTGCTGCCTCACGCGCTAGCAAAGAACGACAGGCCAATGCAGTTTGGGGATGGGAAGGCTCTGACCTCCGAGAGGGGTGGCGCCCTTTCAGTGACGAGCTTCTCAAGAAGCGAACGTTCGTCCTTGATGCGCGCGTTCCGTGCAAGGCCTCCAATGGGATCTTCACAAATTTGTTTCTCGCGTCGTTCCCAACGTTAACAGGTTTACAGTCAAGCCCACGTTATGCATGTCGCGTTTCATCAAACAGTATCACTACTTTCAGCTCTTCCGTCCGTTTTTGAACTAGGATATCAACGAAGATATCCTTTTCATTAGCCTTCTTGGAGCGGAACCATGGGTCGGCACAAAGTTGAAATGGAAACACAGCAACAGTCAGCTCTCTTAGAGCATCAGACAAATGAAGTTGAAAAGATGAAACTACGTGGAAAGCCGGGTCTGTTTTCTTTTCCTTGAGCAGCCAATAGTTTTTTCGGCAGTGTTATTCAACATTTTAATATTAGCCAAAGAGGTATTTGCGCGTGAGCTCGAAGAGAATCTGCACCATTGAGCCGACTGTAATGGTGATGGAGCTCGGACGCAATGCTGGCCTAGAAAATTACTTTCAAGTTTTTCCGAAGTTTCGAGTTTGTGCTGAGGGCGAACCAGTGCGCATAGGCGACGCAGTTGTACGGCTATCACTTCAGGGGAAGGACATCTCTCTGAGTCGCGCTTTGCGGTTGAAAACGAGCGTATCGGTCTCTCGGTTGACAAGCGGGCTCGTCCGCGTACAGAAATGGTTGGGCGGTTCACCTCTTCCGCCAAAGCACTAAAATGGCAACTCCTGTTTCGAGCGCTATTGGTCCGCCAGCAATCAGCCAGGAAGATCTCGTACATTTCATGGAGGGTGTGAAATACATCTCTCGCACAGGGAATAGGAGGTTCATATGGTCTCTCAGTCGATATTTAGGATGGTGCAGGCTATAAGCGAATCTGAGTCGGACAAACGACAGGCTGTTTAGCAATTTACACTCGATATGGCCCATTAAATCCTCAATATACAAGCTCTTGTCTCGTTCTTTGGCAAATCGAACATGCACATTCATTTTTGATGCGTGGAGGTCGTCGATATCGTTGCAATAACGAGGCGCGGATTTCTCTGTTGGTTAAGTTGATGATGATAGTATTATACGAGGAGGGTGGACAAATGCCTGGGTGCTTGGGTTGATGTCCGGCCCACCATGCAATAATAGCCAGCGAGCAACAGGGAGCCAGTCAGTCCCTTGCGGCCTCAATCAGGATGCGTTATACTAGCCACGCCTGCCTGTCCAGCCCGGCCCGCTCCAAAACAAACACACACAAGCGATCATCCCGGCTCCTCAATCGCCTTGCCGCCTTGCCGGCTGGTGCACGCCCACTCCTACCACCCCCTCACCC
>JADGKE010009766.1:0-11918 GCA_026954515.1 Cladochytrium tenue
CGGCCCGGGCCCGCTCCGGATGAAATAGAACGTACCTTGAATCCAGACTGACGTATAGGCAGGAAGGCGAAGATCCACTGGTTTTCAATATCTGGGGTTTCTGCATCATTTTGTGGGAATGCAAGGACGACCTCCGACTTCGAGTAAGTCTTCAGCTCTTCATCCTCTTCTGAGTATTTGCGATTCTCACTCTTGGCCAAGCCTGTGGCTATGTACTTTATCACCGTGAATAACTTCTCTTTCACACTCTCGTTCCCGGACGACAATTCGTGTTTCAACACTTTCACTTGTTTATGGCCTTCGTCTTTAATTGAATGCCTAATTTCAAGAGGATCGTTTCCACCGTGAAAGGTCACCCGGATGCTTTCGATGTTCCTCATGAAGAGCAGGATTGCGTCGTGGATCTCCAGCAACTGGTCGTGCACGACCTGCAGGCGCGCTTTTTCGTCACCGTCGGTGCGGAGAAATAGTGTAATCCGCGTTACACCGTCTGCTGGGTAGCCTTCCGGCGAATCTTCCCAGATGGGCGTAATCATGCCCATCCCCGCTTCGTCCGGCTTATGCTGGAAGAAGAAGCAGAAGATCCCGGACTGAATGAGTACTTTGTACGCCACAATGAAGACGGACTTGAAGCCGATGCCCTTCTCGCCGGTGTAACACGACGCGCCGACTTTGGAGCTCTCGCCCACGGCGGAGATCGATGTGATATTCTCTTCGGTGAAGCCGTCCTCGTTGCACTCCACGACGATACGATCCGAATGGACATCGAATGATACGAACGGCTGCACGTTGCTCGCGCGGCACTTATTGTAGTTGTTGTCGTCACAGTTCTGCAGTAGTTCGAAGATGAAACGGGCGCCGCTTGTATATAGGTTTCTAGCCAAGCTGTTCAAAGAATGGGAAGTTTGCCCGGAATCAGATTGACGCGCACAGGTAAGACACTGGGGCATGGCATAACAGTTTAAGTGACTGAAGGAAAGCAATGGGAGAGAGGGCAGAGAGGAGCTGAGTGAAAGGTTCCAGACGTTATGACGGAAGAGCCAATCAACTTGTCTTTGCTCAGGAGCGCTTCCTTGACGATCTCGCGAACCTCCGGCGGCATCTTCTCGAGAATGTGGTCTGGGACATGGCCGTGCTTATTGCTAATGCCCTGCACAAAAGCTTTTGCAGCGGCGCGTTTGTTGGCGTCGCCAGCAAGGGTGGCGCCGTCAGCGAGAGTGGCGCTCAGCATGTGTGACGTCGTTGTGGTCGTTTGTAATCCGTGGATGTTGGCGTTGCTTCGAAAATTTGCGCTGGAAGTTGCGAGAAATAGTGAAACATCGAAGTCAATAATGCAGAAACCTCTCAGCTGCGACAAAATCAGAAAAAAAAAACAATCCGACCTGGCACTTTGCAGGGCCTCTGCTAAATAAATCTTATGTCTTCAGAGCGCAGCCCTCCTCCCTCATCGAGGCACCCACCACCCTTCAGCTTCGCACGTCTTTCGGCCGACATCCAGCAGAACGTCGTGCTGCACGGTTCCGTGAGTTTGCTTGCCGTGACCACTCTCACCTTCCGTCATGTCCCGTCCCGTCATCCATGTCCTCCGTCGCCCACCCACCTGCCTCTCCATTCGCCCTCCCCTCCTCCGTTCGCCCCCCGAAAAAACAAGATTAGCGCTGCCATTGCCCTGTCGCAAACATGTCGCTCACTGCGGGGGGTCGTTTTCCGCGTGCTGGTGGCTGAGCACACCACCCACCTTGCCGAACAAGGCGGACGGCCTGCTCGCGTCGCTGCCGCCGCACTTGCGCGCTCGGTTTGACGTCGGCGCAGCCCGCGCCAGTTCGGGCGGTCCGACAGCATCTGGTGGCGGCAGCGGCGGCGCATGGGCCGTTGGCGGACCCATCATCGCATGGATTACAAGTTCGATTTTTCTTTATTTTCCTCCGCTTACTCACTGGCTGCACACATTAGGTTAATTCTGTTATGTACAGGACAGTAAATATATCGTGGGAGGAGGAGGGGGGGCTAACGCAGAAGTAAATAATAGTATAATAGACCGATACGTCAGTTCTGAAGAAGCCTCGCCACTTTAACGGCTGCGCGGACCTGCTAGCGCCGTGTTCAAGCAGCAGCTGCATCACCTCAACACGATCATTTTGTGCTGCCACGTGCAGCGATGTCCAGCGGTCCACATTGTGTGTCTCCCTGTCAGCGCCGCGTTCCGGCAGTAGCCGAGTTACGTCAACATGCCCGAAATCCGCCGCCGGATGCAGCGGTGTCAACTCGGCGCCATGGTCCAGCAGCAGCTGCGCGACCTCAACATGCCCATTTGTAGCTGCCACGTGCAGCGGTGTCCGGTTGTCCACATTGCGTGCCTCCCTGTCAGCGCCGTGTTTCAGAAGCCGCCGAGCCACGTCAACTTGCTCGTATAGCGCTGCCAGGTGCAATGGCGTCCACTGGCCCTTCGCGCGTGCGTCTTTGTCAGCGCCACACTCCAGGAAAAGCGGCACCCCCTTGACATGATCGTTTCCTGCCGCATTGTACTGCGGTGTGAGTCCTGTGGCTGACGAGGTGTTGACACTCGCATCATTTTCCAGAAGCGCTTCCTCAACAGCACTGAGACCGGAACGAGCCGCTTCACGAAGCAGGTAATCAACGTCGGCACTTGCATTATCTGCGAAGCCGCGCTGAATCAGTGCGATGGCTATTTTTGATGGCCCCTCTCAATTGCGTAGGCCATTGCGGATTGGCCAGTTACAGGGTCCACCTCGGAAAACGGGTTTTTTTCATTTGCCAGGACCAGAGCCTATTCCTCGTCGTTCTCAAATGTGGACCGCTGAAGAAGATTCTGCTTCTTTTTCAGTATTGATGAAGTACAATCGCGGCTTTTGCTTACCACCGGAACCTTAGATGGTTCTCCACAAGAGACTCTCTCTTTGCCTCAGCGAGGGGGTGTTTCTTCAAAATGCGCTCTCGATGCTCGGAGTACAGCTCATTATCTCTCCGGTTGTTTTCTGTATCAAGGTTGATTATATACGGCTTGTACAGTGCCCTTCCAAAAATGACCGGACGCCTTGTCAAATCATTACCTCCGAAGAAGATCATCATCTGAAAGTCGTCTTCCCCGTCTTGCCCACACCAACTTCATTTGGTGCAGGACTTTGTCATGGGGAAAGCTAAAAGGACGGAGCGTACTGCCATTGAGCGAAATTCCATGATTGCAATGCATAAGACCGGCCAGAGCATTCGCAGCATCGCAACTGCAACTGGAATGCCACGAAGCTCTGTCTTTGACATCATCGCACATTACCAAGTGACGGGAACTCCCTTGACAGCCACACGGACAGGGAGGCCAAAGAAACTGTCAGAGACCATTGTTCGATATTTGGTTCGCTCTACACGAGGCACGGGAGAACGCCGTCGGCAAACTCTTCAAGACCTCACAAACAACCTTAATCACGCTTTGGTGGACCTTGTTTCGACAAGCACAGTTTGACAAACACTGCACCAAGCCGGAATTTTTAGCCATTACGCAATCAAGAAGCCATTCATAAAAGAGGGCCATCGAAAGCACCGCCTTCAATTTGCGCTTCATCATGCAAATTGGACTTCTATTGAATGGGGTTCTGTGATCTGGTCGGACGAGGCTTCCTTTGAGCTGGGCAACCAAGGAAAAATCCATGTATGGTGACAATGCGACGAGGCGATGAGCAAGGACTGTCTTCAAGGCTCATGCAAAAGTGGACGACAGTCATTCTCAGTTTGGGCCTGCTTTTGCGGATCCAAGGCCGGGCCATTAGTGATATTTGATGGCCGACTGAACGCAAAACGCTACATCGAAATTCTTGAGGCAGAGCTCCAGCCTTATATGACAGCACTTGGTGCGTCTTGCACCAATACCCAAAATGGTGCCAGTTTGATCTTCCAACAAGACAATGCTCCGGCTCACAAGGAAAAATGTGTCAAGCAATGGTTTGCGAAATCAGGCATTTCTGTCCGTTCCTGGCCTGCACAAAGCCCAGACCTGAACCCCATTGAGAATCTCTGGTCTTGTATGAAGCGCATGGTCGAAACAGATTGCCCGGCTGGCATTGCGCAGCTGAAAAAATCAGTTGTGACTGTGTGGCATGCACTGGCACCAAAGTATGGGCAAAGTTTGGTCGACAGCATGTCTCAAAGAGTAGCTGCTGTGTTGAAAAGCAAAGGTGCACCTACAAAGTATTGATGATCGCTCCATTTTCTTTTATACCTCCCTCTCTTCTTTGCTTTATCAGTGTCATTAAATCATGCTCGGAAGTTGCAAAAATTTTGGCGGGTGAGATAGATGTCCGGTGACCACTGGTAGGGTACTGTACTTGCTGGTCATCTCGACTAATGTCCTATTTTTCCTTTCGGCAATTGAGTTTGTTCTGGTGTGTATGGAGATGTAAGAACAAGTTTCACACCTTCCCTCGTAGCCCAGAACTTCAGTCTGTCATTTACAAATTCTCCCCCGTTGTCAGTAAGGATTCTTCGCACCGTTTTGCGGTATTGAGTCTTGATTGCCTTCACAATGTTCACAATTTCTTGTGGAGTTTCTGACTTTTGTCGTAGGAATTTGTGGAATGTCACTCCACTCCCCCGATCTGATACAACAAGCATGTTTGGGTACACAGGATCATATGATCGCCGGGGTACAAAAGCCCTACAGTTTTTGTACCCCTTTGTACCCCAGGATCATATGATCCCACCCCACTCTGGCACCAGGACTGTGAAACCTGTGATGGTGATGGCGGAATCGGTACCACCCTTTGCTTCATCCAGACAACAACCGTAGCGTTGTCTCCGAAACACTCCAGTGGCGGTAAGTGGGATACGAACATGTTTTCGGAATATAAGTGTATGCGAGGATGGCAGATAAGAAGCGCTTTAAGGAACATATATAAAAAAGTCAAAACCGGTTGGAGAAGCGGGAGATACTCTTATACACGCAAAAACGAATTAAGATAAAACAAACCGTGTAAGTTCCACAAAGCAATCAGTGAAATCCAAACAAAATCGAAAGGTAAGCGAGAAGGAGTAAAAAAGCAATGGGAAAAAACAAGTTAGTACTTGCAGCAAACACGGATACCACGCCGTGGCTCGACCAAACCTGCCCATCACACACCACGCACATCTCACCTGCAAGACCGCCTTACGCTTTGACTTCTTCTCAACATCTCAAAGTATTCAGGATACAGGTCCGACGCTGTTCTGCCATCCGCGCCTCGTGCGAGCAGGTCGACCCCATTATCCAGCAGCAGCCTGAACACATCGTCGGCTCTTGCCTGTGCTGCAGCGTGCAACGCTGTTCCGGAGGCTGGTCGCGGGCCGACGGCATTGACTTCGACGCCACCACAGTCCAGCAGCAGCTGGGTGATTCCTGCGCGGTTTCGCTTGGCCGCCTCGTGCAGCAACGGCGAGGGAAGGAGTTTGGAAGCCTCGGCTGCGAGCTGGCGGTTCTTCGCCTTTTCACTCTCGCTGTGTCCCGTGTGAATATCGTGCGAGCACCTGAATGCCAGTCGAATGACGCCCTCGTCACCATCTCGCACCCCACGCACCAAGAGTCCCGGTCCGAAGGAGTCGACCGCAAGAAACTCGCCAAGATCTTGCAAGGAAAGCAAGTTTCCAGCTGTCGCTTTGAAATGGCTGTGCCAATGCCGGCACGCGTAGGCGACCTCTTTTCTATCAACGGTGGGAGGATCTTGCAACCCCCCGACAATGTGTGCTTCTCGCCCGTCGAACAAAGAGCGATTGTCGACCATTACATCGATGCACCCCTGGAATAAGGCTCTTTCAGCAGCAGCGATGTCGAGATCGAATTTTTCCGCCCACACGTCGATCAAGTCCGAAGATGAAACCAAATTTTTGCGCCACTTGAATTGAGGAATCGTGTCGAAAGTGAGCTCTGGGTGAGTCAAGCTCTCCATGACATCTGTTGAAATTGGCTCGCGAGTGCAGAGAGCATTTCTTCAAACTCCTCAACTCTCTCCCTCATGTCGTCTAAAATAGCCTCGTAAAGTTGGAGAAGCTGCTTAGAAACCCCAACAACCTCTTTCTCATTGCTATCTGTCTTCTGGATGACCGTTTTCACGACTTTTTCTATGTCACTACTTTCATTGAACGTCACAACAGCAAATCCAAGAGAACCTCCTGCTACAGTTGCAAAATCTTCCGTCAGGTTCCCCAATTCCCCGAATGTTTGGATTGTTTTTTCAAGTAATTCCGTACACATTCATTTCCGTGCGCTTGAATACTTAACGCTTTTGATGAAGCGCTGAAGGTCTTATAACAATTGCCAGTGGGACGGCCAGTTACAAGCAAGCGAATACCAGAAGGCATCATCTTCCAGCTCTCCATAAACAACCTACTAAGCTCGCCGACATCAGCCCTGAGTTCGTCGAGGGTGTCAATGGCAATGATAATCCTTGCACTGTTTAGAGTCATTAGAGGTCGAGCGATAAGCCTCTCAAACAAAGTCAACAGCGGCAGGGATTGGACATCCTGCTTCGATATCATGTCCATTCTGACCCTTGCCTGATCACCAACAAATTCTGCGATTTGGCTGGCAAGTGTCGCGATGACTCGACGAGCGTCGGATAGGTCCAGGTCGCTGTAGTCGCAAACAAACACCGCGGTCAAGTGGTCTCGCTTAAGTTCGTCTACAGTGCACGCAAAGAAGACCGACTTTTCACTACAGGCATCCCCCTGAAGTAGTAAAATATTTGTGTCAGTAGAATCAGCGCTGAGCCAAGATCGGATTTCGTTGAGGATTTGACGCTTTTCTGTGGCCATATCGCAGAGAGTCTCTAAATGGCGGTTGACTTCGACGGGCTGCAGTTTTTCCTGTAGACTTGTCATGACTTCTTGGGTCGACCTGTCCGGCATAACAATTTCTTCGCGAAGCACAACTGAGGGTGGAGAGGGTAAAGCAAGTTTCAACGGCAGTCGAAGCACTCTCTAATGAATTCTCAGAACGTTCCCGTAAAGACCTCGGCCTCCAATTTAAAAACTCGGTGGGAAACGATCGGCCGAGCTGTTTGCGAATTTCAGTCACAAGCTCGCGAAGTTTTGCGTTTATATCTGCTTTGTTGTTGGCGAGATCAAAGTAAAGCAGACCAGCAGTAATTGCCTCGCATTCCTGAAATGGCCCATTGTCGGTGCGGATAGGAAGCATCAGCTTTCGTTTTTCTGCAGCCAAGCGAATTTCTCTCAAACAGTTTGGTGACGCCTTTAAATAGTTTAGTGCTCAACAACCTGGAGCTTCAGGAAACTCACTGCATATGCCTTTGACAAGAGAGGTACAAACAGCTTGCACTTCATTATGCCTGACCACATGGATTGGTAATAGCCGCCAGTCATATCTGTCAAATCTATCCACACTTTTAGCCCATTTCCACGAAGCTTCTCTGCAACTTCAGAGGCCATGGGCTGATTATTCGATCTAGTAGATTGTTAATGGAGAGGTCAACATTATTGCACCAAGGCACTCACTGATAGCTTAGAAAGACATCAAAATCGATCTCCGTCAGACTTCTAAACGAGTTGCTGCCCTAAAAGAAGCTCAAAATATGATATTGAAGTACAACAAGCCTACATCAGCAAAATATATTGTCGCTAAAGAGTAAGTTTGCGGGTTTTAGTGCCAGAATGAGAACAAATAATGAACTTACACATATTTTCATTGCTGACAGTGATTAAATTCAACCACACATTCAACAACGATGTCGAGTTGTTGACCTTTCCTTTCACTGTGTCTATGTCATACGCTCTGCCAGCTGCTGAAGAATATTTTAGTGCCACTAATTATCCATTTTCCTTGGCCTCAACTGCCTGTATTTAGAAGAACGTTGTGGCTTGTTATCGTGCCAAGCAAAACATTCCCTAGCCCATCCACAAGTAAGGAACGAAACTTCAACACCTCTGATTTGAATTGAAGTAAAATATCTTCAAGCAAAATTACTGCATCAAGCAGCTCTCGAACACTCTCATCTGTTAGGTAATATGATGTGTAGTTCTGCATAAGGCGTTGAGCGCATTATATGAAGGCTAAATAGTATTACCTTGTAAATATATAAAAGCACGGCCCAAGTTGTTTTCAGCGGCTGTTGGAGGTCTGGCACCGCTTTCCAAGAGCCAGACAGCAACTGGATACTTTTCATAATCCGCAAAAAGTACCTGGTTGGCTCGCCTGAGGAGACTGATGCAAGGTCGACCACATCCAGATCCACGACTCTGTGGGATGCCACGAAATCCACCGCCGAAATGGACGGATTGTTCACCTCCGACAAAATAGAGGGGCTGGATTGAAGTACAGTCGTGGCCACGAGATATGGATCGTCTGACAGAGAGAGTGAAATCTCTCTGATGGTCTGGGTAAGGTTCGCGGAACTGGATTCAGAAGGCGATCCAAAGTCGCTGGGAGGGACGGGACTGCGCCCGCGTCGGATCCTTCCCATGAAGCGCGAGAACGGGGTTGGCTGAACAGCATCGACAGGCACCGGCGTCGACTCCGGCGACAGCCATTTTGGCGGCATAAGGTACGGAGTGGCGAGGTGCAATGCGGAAAGGAAAGGGAGACGTAAGGCGGTGGGCAGAGGGTCGGTGGAGAAGCGTAGCGGCGGTGAGAGAGCTGTACGACGACGAGAAGATCCGTGCTTGGCTGAGTGCGAACAGTGAGGGTCGCGGCGAGTTGTTTTACGCCGTCTTGCGCGGCAGCAGCGAAGGTGGCAGCCGCGGCGTCTGCGAACGTGCTCAGGCTACAGAAGAAGCGGCGAGGATGTCGAAGTCGATTTCGGGACGACGGCTGGCGGTCGGCTATACCGCCATGTGGTGGCTGCACAATTTTCGTGTCAACTCTATCATTTAAATTAGCTGCTCGCTTCGTATCAAAAAAAGTAAGGAGCTTGCACTTTGTTTTCAGAAATCGTAGAGTGTCAGGATCGCGAAGACCGGGGGGGGGGGCTGTAGGCCGGCGTTGGCTTCGATTGCCGGTGCGGCAGGCACGCTGGTGGTGGCGGCGGCGCGCCGGCGTCGTTGAAAGCAGGAGCTTCCGCGTCTGCGGAGGCACCCGGGCGCGAGCGGAGCAGCAGATGGCGGTTTTGACTTCCGTGAGGGCGGCACGGTGATCTGCACGCAAATTTCGTTTTGTCGCTGTCAAGTATTACAATAGCCCAACCACATTCTGTACAAAGCCCTTGGTGGCAGGCGCGTAGCTGTGCAATAGCGCAATTTTTCGTTTTCGACCAACCAAGTAGTAACTACGTTAGTTCCGACCACATTCTCGAGTGCGCTGCATGGGGACTAGGATGGGAATATACACAGTTTTTCATAAATGCGCAGTTAATCTATTTCGCTTTGGTTCAGAGGTAAAGGGTTTTCATTAACTGTTTCGAGAAGAGAATAATGTGCGTCGGGGCAGGCAAAAAGTTACGAGGCCTAAGTGCAGAAGAAATCCGGTTAATCATCACCTGAGAATTACCAAATCATGCCATGGCTTCGGAAGCCATGGCAAAGAGTGGCTTTGTAACCTGACATGCAATCCTATGGAGCACCTGATGTTAGTGAATCCAGCTCTGCAGCTATACAGCTTTTGGCATAGCGGTAAAATCCGCCAACACCTGAGGATGCCGGAAATAGCATCGAGAGGGCCAATAGCGTTCTGAATACCTGGTGTAAAAAAATCCAGGAAAACAGCGGATTCACGATGTTTTTCTTCAGATCCTTCTCTGATCACCGAATTTTCACTGTAAATACCATGAGTGAAACATCTACGCAGACGTCAATATTTCTTACTTCATTCCCAAGCCATTATCTTCTTCTGCTGAACTGAACCAACATTTACAAGTATCTATCAAAAATTAGGTCAGTGGCGGGGAAGTAATTCTAGTAGACTGTGGCGGTAGAGCACACTGCCAGAGATGCCTTTGATTTGATTAAACCTTCTTGTGGGCCAAATATGCTCCCTCATACGAAGCCACGATCCTATCACACGTTCTGAATAATCTGATAAATTACCTCAAGGTTCTTCAAAACACCATCACTATCCTCTTTGAAGCCATAACGAGCGCTGCATACAACACGACAAAATACGAGAAATGGAGGAGAGAAGTTCTTTCGTAGCCATATGAAAACACGGAACGCAAAAAAGATATCCAGAAGGCTATCACTTTTGTGCATGAAATTCAGCAATCGATTCAGTATCGAGGTGCAATATAAAAAGAACTGCTTGGGCATGACATGACCTCTGGTTAATGGATGCGAGAACTATTACTTCGAGTTTTGTTGAACTGAGGTCCATTCTGCCATTGAATTTGGAGGTATAACTTCCATTGTTTGCATTCAATTTTCGAGGTGGTAATACTAACCAAACAGGTTTGACCAGAGTAACCAAATTCTCGAAAGCATAACTTTGTGCTCCGAATTCCGCTATAGGAGTCGCGAGACACTTTTGGACGAGCATCGAAGGGCATGTGCAACTCACGAACAGCTGGTCAGGACCTTTTCGCTTTGCCGAACCGAAACTCACTGATAAAATATTTCTTACTCTCTATCTTGCGCTTTTGCACTGTTATCCTTCGCTTTTGAGCAAGTTCTGAGACTAACAGATCTTCTTCACAGCCTTCGGCAATTCTGTGGTGGATAGTAGCGTATGGGACCTTAATCGGCCGAGTGAGATCGTGTAGCAAGTGGAATGCTGAGGCTTGCAGTTTCTCAACAACCAATCTCCTCGAACCAAAAAAAGGCACTGGAACAGTTCGCCGAGCCCTGCCGCCCTTCAGAGGTCGAAAAATGAGTGCGCCACCTACCACCAGCCACGCGCTCTATTCCTTGCTTCTTCCTAAGATCAGACACCCACAGAAGAAATAGTCAAGGTGCAAAATGAGATAAAATTAAATGAAAAGCGCGCAATGCAGCGCCCGCAGGAACAAGAGAGCTATTGTCAAAAAGAAACGTCTTCGCCGGCCCGCTTATCTAGCATGTACAGCGAGCCATCCGTCGAGTTCTCCATCCAGAATGCCGTCTGGATTGAAAAACCAGACGTGAGCTTTGTCGCCGCCGTGGAGAAGTCGAACGTCACCGTCAGCCCGGTGTCGAAGGGGATCAGCCCAACAGGCTGGAGGTACACCACAGCCTGGCCGGAAGGGAGTTCGATGTACGTCGCATTTCCGCCAAACAGGCTGGCACTGTCGCCGCCCAGAGTGAGGGTCGTTGTCGTCGCGACAGCCCCGGTACTCGATGACGGGCGGAAGGTGGGGATTTCGCCCGAGAGCCCGACGGCGATGCGTGTCTCGACGCGCAGGGTGGCCCAGGTCGAAAGCTGGAGGGTCAGGAGATCGGCAGAGCCGGACAAGGAGGCGCAGGGCGAGAGACCGAATGGGAATGCGGTGGCGTTGCAAGGGACGACGGCGCTGATGTTGTAGGCCGGGAGGTGGGCCAGGGCGGCGGAGGTGTCGGAGGAGACGGCAATCTTCCAGTGGTCGGTCATGAAGGAGGAGATGTCATATCCGACCGTGGTCGAGAAGGTGGTGGCCCAGACGTCGATCTCGTCCTGGTTAGCGGACGGGGGCGAGGTCATGTTCAAGTAGGCGCGAAAGACACGGCGGTACGCCTCGTAGCCGAAGGAGTGGCGGAGGTTGATGTAGAAATGGAGCTTCAGGAAGGGATCGGCGGACGCGTAGTCGCTCGTCGAAGCGCGCCAGGCGACTTCGGCATTGTAGCCGGTCGAATTGTACCCAAAGCTGTCGGCGTTGCTGAACTGGTCGAGCGTCGAGGGAAACAGCTCGCTCATGTAAATGGAGAAGATGTTGGTTGTGACCTTGGGAAAGGTGGGTTGGGGAGGGTGTGTTAATAATAGAATTGAAGCTCGCGGACAGTGCTTTTTCAACTCCACCCCCTCCGCCCCGCACCCTACAAAC
>JADGKE010009767.1:0-11883 GCA_026954515.1 Cladochytrium tenue
GATCAAGAAAGGACAGTTCCCCTACACCTTCTTCACATGGTAGCACAGACAACCTCTCTCTGCTGACCTCTCTTTCCCTTCCATTCCCTGGGTTCTCACACCTCTGTCTCCTTCCCTTCCCATCTATCTTTCTCTGTCTTCCTCAATCATTACCTGAAGTATTCCTCTACTCCCCTCTAAGACTACCACCCTTCACTGCCTACCTTTTGACTCTTTGACCCCTTGCACTCTTTCGACAATTTCTCGACAATCCCTCAACGGATTCAGCTCAAATTTGGAGGCTACGTCGACTAAGTATCTAGACTTCACCATAAAGGAGGTATTTTGTCCTGAGGCCTGACCATCTGCCCACAACGCTGCTCCTGCAGTTCCAACAAGTGTGTGAACTCCAAAGTCAGGTCATACAATTCCACCTCCTACAACAATTCAGCCCCCATCAAGTGGATCATCATCACTCCAGGATCTTGTCAGGATGACAATTTACATGGATGAGAACAACATGGAACAAATTTCGATATTTTTATGCCTTCTCAACAATCACACTACCTCGTACTCCATCAGTGAAGATGGACTTACTTTCTCTGCTGTTTTCAGGCATATTCCTCTTCTTCAGGAAATGTATCTTCTACTTGGTAATGCCTTTTTTTGTTAGCCTCTTCTTTCTTTGTCATGAAACTACTTTTTGGGAACACTTATCAAATACACCTTACACAATAAACAAACACACATAAAGGATTTCAAACATCTTCCAGCCACGCAGTTCAGCAGATCTGGAGCAACTGTCACGAAGGGGAAACATCAAGTTCTCTCAGCAACAAGGAATCGGGATGGACTCTACATCATCACGAACAACGCAGCATCAAGAAGCGCCAATGCAGGCATGAAGTCAACCAGTCTGATGAATCTCCACAGGGTAATAGGGCATTTGCACAAGGAGGAACTACTTCAGGTACCAGCAAACTCAACCGGAATCAGAATTGAGGATGAAAGTTGGGAGGAATGTGAAATCTGCCAAGCCACAAAGATGACACGACGAAGCTTTAAAAAGCAGGATGGGAAGGATTGACTGGCACCAGGGGAGGAACTCAGCGCGGATTTGGCATTCATCGAAGGGAAGGCGATTCTGGTGGTTTCTGACCGGGGGAGCAGGATCACCTTCACAAAATCCTGGACAGGAAGTCAGACGCGGCACAGACAATCGTCGACATTGTGAAGGTTATTGAAGTTCAGTATGGAAAGATGGTAAAAAGGATTCTGTCAGATGGAGGAGGAGAGTTCGACAACTCCAAGCTGAAGGACTGGGCAGTTAGGGTGGGAATCCAGCTACAGATTACTTCACCACACACGCCAGAGCAGAACAGGTGGGCAGAGAGGAAGAACAGGACACTCGTAGAAATGATGAGGGTGATTCTGAAGGACAGCAAGCTGGACAAGTGACGGTACTGGAAATACGCGCTAGCAATTGCAGTGTACCTTCGAAATCAAAACCCAATGAGGCTTAACCCAGACTTCAAAACTCCGTATGAGATGATGACAGGTCAACAACCAAAGATGGAATATCTTCAGCGGTTCGGGCAACGTTGCTACGCCTACGTGCCGAAGACGGGAAGCAGAAAGAAGCTTGACGATCGAGCGATTGAAAGCAGACTTCTCGGGTTCGAAGATAAGCGTTACGTACTTCTGGATGAGGAGACGGGTAAGATCTTCAGATCAGCGCACATTCAGTTCGTGAAGGACAAACAGAAGGAACCGGTGTACGAGTACGGAATGGAATTGGAAGAGGAGTTCGACTCATCGCCCAGGAACTTCAGTCAGGAAGTGGAGAGGACACCTCCGGGATCACCAGCTTCGACTCCAACGTCAACACCAATGTCAACCCCGACACCAGCATCAGCAGCTCACTTCAACACGGACAAAACTCTCCGACCACCGGCGATGATCAGGAGCAGCCCGAAGGTGCGACCAGTATCAGAGAGAGTCACGACAGTTCTGGAGCCTGTCGATAAGAAGGCGGTCAAGGACATTTCGTCAGATATCAGCACTGACAATATCATCGAAGGAACACGGACGCGGCGGGCATTGATGGCAGTCACGGAACCAGCGACCTACATGGAAGCCAGCAGCAGACCGGAGACGGAACGATGGATGGAATCGAAATTGGACAAACTTCAGTCACTGGTGGAGAATCACATGTGGGAAGTTGTAAGGAAGGATATGATCCGTGACAACATAAACATCGTGGACAACAAATGGATATTTAAGGTAAAACGTGATGCAGCAGGAGCGGTAGAACGGTACAAATTGAGGTTGGTGGCACGAGGGTTCACTCAGATGGAAGGGGTGGATTATGACAAAACGTTTGCATCAGTCATCAGGTACCTGACTATACGCATCATCCTGATATTTGCAGATCAACGTCAGGACAGCTTACTTGCACGCTGAAATCGAGTATATGAGGATTCTGGAGGGTTTCCATTTGGTCGACACAGGGGTAAACACAGAGGAACATGTCCAATGGTTACTTTGCGGGTTATATGGTCTGAAGCAGGCGGGAAATCTGTGGAACAAAGACCTGACGAGTACTTTGGCGGAACCAGCAGCCCTCTCGTGCAGATGCGCACTATAAAAGAGCCAACTCAGGCGATAGCAACCATCGACCGAAAGTCCCGCGGTGGCCAGCCACCACTGCTGCGGCAAGAGTGTGTCAGGAGAAGCGGCCCCAGCCCGCATCGAGACGGCCTCCTGTGCCAAGCGGAGTAAAGGGCCAAGCAGAAGCGGGCCAATGGCATGATGCATGACAGCTTCCCTGGCAACGACGCACGAGTGCGACAGTGCCCGAAGGTCGAAGACATGCAGGTCGTGGGCGATGGCATGGACTATAGGCGGAATAGAGAGCACCTTGGCGAACCCACCAGTCGTTATCTTTGTCGTTGTCGTTGCCGTTGTCGTTGCCATTGTCATTATCGTACGTTGCTACGCCTCGTTCTCCGTCTTGTCCGGAATTGTAATTTTTTTTTCACTCCAAAATCACAAAATTTGACGAAGATTCTCAGAAGGCCTGGTCACATCTGATTGTTGTCAGTCACCCGCAGTCGAAACAAGTTTGCATATGCACCCCGTACCCACCCCCTATGCACCCTGTACCACTGTACGTACCTCATATGCATGCACCATGCACACCTCGTATGCTTCAACCCGCAAAGCAAAGGTTCTTCCTGTTTTTGCTTTGCTTTCATCTCATCTGGAGACGTTTCTGTCACGTGCCTTCATAATTCCAAACGTCAAAATGAACCCTGGATGAAACCCACGTGATGATGATGACGACCATTGTTATCTGGACGCGAGACGCGACACTGGGCGAACGAAAAGAAGACTTATCACCCACCCGCGCGCGTGTCAAAAAGCGGCGGCGGCAGTATTGGGTCACTCCAAACCCACAGCCGAGCCCCGTTTCTCTGCAGCCAGAGCCAGACCTCAGGTGCTTGCTGCTGCTGCTGCTGCTGCTCCTGCTGCTCCTGCTGCTGCTGTTGACTCCTGCTGTAAGGAAACTGTTATCGACAACTATCGTACAAATAACATCAACCGCAACCGTGGCAGCGCCGAACATGGCCACCTCCGACGCAAACAGCTCCGACGCTGAGACACCCGTCAACAGCACATCTCGTTCGTCGTCGGATGGGGAATCCTCAGGCGATTCCGCCCCTGTCTCCAATGAAAGCAGCAGAACAAACCGCCAGGGCAACGGCACCCGAGCCAATGACAACGCGGTTACGTCATCGTCTTCCGCTGTGCAAGATTTTGTAGTGCGCTTTCGCGGTCACTCAGTCATCACGCGCATACTGATCGCCAACAACGGTATGGCGGCTGTCAAGGCCATAAGGTCGATTCGGCGGTGGTCGTACGAGACTTTCGGCGACGACCGCGCCGTGCAGTTTACGGTCATGGCGACGCCCGAGGACCTGATGGTCAACGCCGAGTACATACGCATGGCGGACCAGTTTGTCGAAGTGCCCGGTGGCTCGTCCAACCACAACTATGCCAACGTTGACCTTATCGTCGATGTGGCAGTCCGCACTGCCGTCCACGCGGTCTGGGTCGGTTGGGGGTTTGCTTCGGAGAATCCGGCCTTGCCCGACAAGCTGCGAACCCTCGACCCACCTGTCGTCTTCATCGGCCCGCCCGCCTCCGCCATGCGCGCCCTCGGCGACAAGATTGCCTCCACCATTGTGGCGCAGTCGGCCCAAGTCCCTTGCATCGCCTGGTCTGGTTCGGGCGTCACCGATGTCGACCACGACCCGGAGTCGGGATACGTGAGCGTGCCCGACTCGGCCTATCGCGCTGCCACGACCCTTGATGCCAATGAAGGTCTGGCTCATGCGGAGCGAATCGGCTTCCCAGTCATGATCAAGGCATCAGAGGTATATGTCACACACCTACGCACACACACACACACACACACACCCATACTTTCTCTCTCTCTCTCTCTCTCGTTTTCTACTCCCCCTCTCCTTTCCTTTGTTAACCACCAGTGTATTTCTACCCACTGACAACAAACAGGGCGGTGGCGGCAAGGGCATCCGAATGGTCCAGTCGCGCGACAGCTTCGCGTCGGCCTTTGAGCAGGTATCCCGTGAGATCCCCGGCTCACCCATCTTCATCATGAAGCTCGTGTCGGACGCACGTCATCTGGAGGTGCAGCTGGTCGCCGACGCGTACGGCAACGCTATTGCCCTGTTTGGCCGTGACTGCTCCGTCCAGCGCAGGCACCAGAAGATCATCGAGGAGGCCCCCGTCACCATTGCCCCACCCGACGTCGTCGCTGCCATGGAGCGTGCCGCGGTGCGCCTCGCGAAGATGGTTGGTTACGTGTCTGCTGGTGAGTGTCCATCGACATGTTTCCACTTGCTATTTTTTCCCCCCAGCTACTGTCCTCACCTAACGTCGATCAATACAAAATCCACTTCCATCGACTATCAACTAGGAACGGTCGAGTACCTGTACGAGCCCACCACCAATGAGTTCTATTTTCTCGAGCTCAACCCGAGGCTGCAGGTCGAGCACCCAACCACCGAGATGGTGTCCGGTGTCAACATCCCCGCCGCCCAGCTCCAGGTCGCCATGGGCATCCCGCTGTCCTGTATCCGCGACATTCGTACCCTCTACGGATTGACCACTACTGGTGTCTCGGACATCGACTTCGACTTTGCCAACCCCCAGAGCAACCAGATCCAGCGCAAGCCGTCTCCCAAGGGCCACGTTATCGCGGCCCGCATCACGGCCGAGAACCCAGAAGCCGGCTTCAAGCCTAACTCTGGCAAGGTCCTCGAGCTCAATTTCAGGTCCAACACGAACGTGTGGGGTTACTTTTCGGTGAACGCGTCCGGCGGCGTGCACGAGTTCGCCGACTCGCAGTTCGGACACGTTTTCTCCTATGGCGAGACTCGCAACGACGCGCGCCGTAACCTCATCATTGCACTGAAGGAGCTCTCGATCCGAGGGGACTTTCGTACCACCGTCGAGTTCCTCGTCAAGCTGCTCGAGACGGACACGTACGTCGACAACGGCGTCACGACCGGCTGGCTCGATGTCCTCATCGCGCGCCGCATTGAGACGGAGAAGCCGGACATGATCCTCACTGCGATCTGCGGCGCCGTGGTGAAGGCACATGCCGCGCTGGGCGACGCACGCGCAGAGTACCGCCGCGCCTTCGAGCGCGGCCAGACGCCGGCCAAGACGCTGCTGGCCACTCGCTGCGACGTGGACTTTATTTGCGGCGGAGTGCGCTTCCGCGTCCAGGTGTTCCTGCAGAGCGCGACAAACTACGTTCTTGTGGCCAATGGATCTTCTGTGACGGTGGAATCCAAGGTGCTCCCAGATGACGGCCTCCTCCTCTCCATTGCTGGCATGACCCATCTCGTCTACGCAAAGGAGGAGAGTCACGCCACCTTCATGACTGTTGACGGGAAGAGCTGCCTCCTCGAGAAAAAGAACGACCCGGCCCAGCTCCGCTCGCCCTCCCCGGGCAAGCTGGTCAGGTTCCTTGTCGAGGACGGCGCCCATGTCGTTGCCGGTGATGCGTACGCGGAGATTGAAGTAATGAAGATGTATATGCCCCTCCTGGCCGCGGAGAGCGGTCTGGTTCACTTTACGAAGCCGGCTGGCTCAACATTAGCCAATGGTGACGTCATCGGCCGACTTACTCTCGACGACCCAACAAAGGTCAAGACTGCCGCTGTCTTTGATGGCCAGTTCCCGGCCCTGGGGTGGGTTTTCTATACTTCGTTACATATTTGCTCTTGGCTATCTGTTGACACCCTTATTCTCCTCTTCTGGAACGGCAGACCCCCGCAGGTATACGGCGACAAGGTAAACCAGGTCCACCGCCAGATCGTGCTCACATTCGAAAACATCCTGGACGGATACGAGTACAGCGGTGACGTTCCGGGCCTGATCCGTCGGATGGTCGAATCGCTGCGCAACCCGGAACTGCCGATCCAGGAGGCCCTCGACATCCTGTCGTCCCTGGCGGGTCGCATCCCGGCCAAGCTTGCATCCTGCCTTGCTGACGAGCTGGACACTACTGCCCAGCGAGGGGAGGAGCTTCCGGCCGAGCATCTCGCGAACATGATTGCGGACGCGTGCGAAGGCCTTCCAGTGAGCGAGCAGGCCCTCTTCGACGAGCGCGTGGCCCCGCTGGAGGCACTGATCGCGCAGCACCGCGGGGGTCTCCAAGCGAACGAGTTTGCAGCCGTGGCGCACTTTGTTGAGCGCTTCCTGGAGGTCGAGGATGAATTCAACGAACGCCGCTACGAGGATGTGCTCTTGGCGCTTCGTGATCGCCACAAGAACGACCTTGAAAGGGCTATAGCCATCGCCGGTGCCCACGCAAAGGTCGGACCACGTAGTGAACTCATCATGGGCCTTCTTGACTACGTCAGCTCCAACAGCGAAACCGGCGGGCAGGTCTGCGCGACCGTCTTCATGCCGCTGTGTGCCCGCCTAGCGTCCCTTCAGTCCCGTGAGACAGCCAAGGTGGCCCTCCGCGCCCGCGAGCTCCTCATGTACTTCCAGATGCCCACCTACGAGGAGCGCCAAAAGCGCATCCGCACCATTCTTGGTTTATCTGTCCAGCCCGAGGGCGCGGAACAATCGCCGCCTGTGTTCAAACTCGACCTTGTGCCGCTCGCCCAGCTTGTCATCGCAAACCACTCGATCCTTGATGTGCTTCCGTCCTTCTTCTATGACGATCACGCTGGCATCCGTGCTTCTTCTCTCTATGCGTATGTCCTTAACACGAACCAAGCCTACAGTGTCACGTCAGTACGCCACGGCATCTCGGACGGTCTCGTCACGCTATTGTGGGAATTCACAGTCCGCCAGCAACCCGCCAGCTCGGGCCTCCCCCCGACCCCACTTCCTTCCGAGGGCCGCCGCCTCGAATCATCGCGATCGCTCAGCAGTATATGGGACCTTTCCGCCACCAGCAGCGCCTTTGAACGCCGGTCCACGCGCAAGGGCCTGATTTGCGCCGTGACCGGTACCGACGAGCTGGAGGCCCGCTTCCTGAGCCTCGTCGAGTCCTTCGAGATGCCTCCCGCACTTCCGAAAACTTCCTTGTCGCCGGCCTTTGCGCTCCACCACCACCACCGTCGCGCCGCGTCTGGCCCAAGCATCATCAACGTTATGAGCGTGGCCGTGCGCGCCGGTGCAGGTGCTGGTGACCTCAGCAACGACGACCGCGCCCTGGCCTACTTTGCCGGGGTCGTTGCACGATGGCGCGAGAAGATGCGCGCGCACCGGGTGCGTCGCGTCACTTTCCTTGTCGTGCGACGGAACCAGTTCCCGCGATACTTCACCTTCAAGGAGCACCAGCAGTACAAGGAGGACCAGGTCATACGCCACATCGAGCCGGCCATGGCCTACCAGCTCGAGCTGCAGCGCCTTCAGAACTTCGACATCAGGCCCTGCTTCGTTGGGAACCGCCGCCTCCACATCTACCACGCCGTCGGCAAGAACAATCCCGCTGACATGCGCTTTTTCGTCCGCGCTATCGTGTACCCGGGCCAGGAGATGTCGGGTGCTCGCACCACCCACGAGCACCTCACCTCGGAGGCCACGCGCACCCTGACCGACATCATGGACGCGCTCGAGATTGTCGGGCAGCAGTACCCCAACACCGACTGCAACCATGTCTTCATCAACTTTGTTCCAACCTTCGAGGTCGACCCGCAGGCAGTGGCCCAGTCGCTTAAGGACTTTGTCGACCGGCACAGCCGGCGGCTCTGGAAGAACCGAGTGACGACAACCGAAGCTCGCGTTGTCCGCCAGACCCCCGGGGGCACTACTCAGCCCCTCCGCTTCATCGTGTCTTCAAAGACAGGCTTTGTTAGCCGCGTCGACCTCTACCAGGAGGTCCGCGACGCCACCGGCGTCCAGCGTCTCATGTTGCTCTCGCCACCGCCCGGGAGCTTGCACCTGGAGCCCGTTACATCCCCTTACACGCTCAAGGAGAACATCCAGCCGAAGCGCTACAAGGCACACTTAATGGGCACCACCTACGTCTACGATTACCCCGAGCTGTTCCGCAGGGCCCTCGAGAAGATCTGGCTCAAGTACCAAGATGCCGCCGCTGCCGCGGTGCCCTCCAACGTCCTCAAAGTCACCGAGCTCGTCCTTAACAACGAGGGCGAGATCGACGAATCCGATCGCGAGATGGGTGCGTTTCATTACCCTCTCCCAAAATTGGTGGTCTTCGTCCCACTGACGTCTCCGTTGCTGGTGAGATATAGGCCTCAACACTTCCGGCATGGTCGCATGGAAGCTGGACATGAACACACCAGAGTACCCAGAGGGCCGCAGCATTATCGTTGTAGCTAACGACATCACTCTCGGCATTGGCTCTTTCGGGCCAACTGAAGACGATGTGTTCTACAAGGCCTCCGAGTACGCCAGGCAGCTTGGTACGTTCATCAAACTGCAAAAGCAGTACCAATCCCCTCTCCTCCATCCCGTTGATCCAAAGTGAACTTAACGTGTCGATTGAAAACAGGCATTCCGCGCATATACATCTCTGCCAACTCCGGCGCGCGCATCGGCCTTGCCGAAGAGGTCATGTCGCGCTTTAAAGTGTGCTGGGTGGACCCGTCGAGTCCGACCAAGGGCTTCAAGTACCTGTACCTGGACACCAAAGGTTACGCAGACCTGGTGCTCGCGTCGGGAGCTCCGCCTTCGGTTTCCGTCGAAGAGATCGAGGACGAGGGAGAGTTACGCTACCGTATCCTCGACGTCATCGGCCGCGTCCACGGCCTTGGCGTGGAGAACCTCCAAGGCTCGGGCAAGATCGCTGGCGAGACCAGTCGCGCCTACAAGGACATTTTCACGTTGAGCCTCGTGACGTGCCGCACCGTCGGTTTGTAACTTTCCCAGTTGCCTCGCCACGGTCTCTGCTGCTTATTTGCTTATGTCCCAAATACCATCTGCACCCCGCTGTCGCAACTTAGGCATTGGCGCTTACCTCGTTCGCCTCGGGCAGAGGGCCATCCAGGTCGAGTACTCTCCGATCATCCTGACTGGATCCGCAGCCCTGAACAAGGTCCTCGGTCGCGAAGTGTACACCTCCAACTTGCAGCTGGGAGGCACGCAGATCATGCACCGCAACGGCGTATCTCACCTTGTTGCCTCCAACGACATGGAAGGAGTCTCTGAAATCCTGACATGGCTCAGCTACGTCCCAAAGTGCCGCAACGCGCCGCTCCCGGTCCTCCCGACCACCGACAGCGTCGGCAGGACCGTCGACGTGCCCCTCCCTACCACTGGCCCTTACGACCCGAGGACCCTCCTTGCCGGCACCGTAGACGATAACGGTAACTGGCTGTCTGGCTTCTTTGACCGCAACTCGTTTAAGGAGACCCTGGCTGGCTGGGGACAAGGCGTCGTCGTTGGTCGAGCTCGTCTCGGAGGTTTGATATTTTATTATATACCACCTACAAGGAAACTTATTTAGCCCCTTCCTTCATCTTTTTCCTTCTTTTCTTCGAACTATTTTCTTTCGCACTCCCCACGGAAACAGGCATACCCGTCGGTGTGATATCTGTGGAGACTCGAGCGACGGAACAGCTTATCGCGGCCGACCCGGCCAGCGACGTCTCGACCGAGCAGACAATCATGGAGGCAGGCCAAGTGTGGTATCCCAACTCTGCGTACAAGACAGCGCAGGCTATTAGTGACTTCAACAACGGCGAGCAGCTCCCGCTCATCGTGTTTGCCAATTGGCGTGGCTTCTCCGGCGGCCAGAGCGACATGTACAAAGAGGTGCTCAAGTTCGGCTCTTACATTGTCGACGCGCTGCGTGAGTACCGCCAGCCAGTGTTTGTGTACATTGTCGGCGAGCTCCGCGGCGGCGCCTGGGTCGTCCTGGACCCCACCATCAACCCGACCATGATGGAGATGTACTCGGAAGAGAACGCACGCGGCGGCGTCCTGGAGCCGGAGGGCATCGTTGAAATCAAGTTCCGCAAGCCTCAGCTTGTGGCTGCGATGGAGCGACTCGACGCTACCTACCGCGACCTCAAGAAGGAGTTCCACGAGGCGTCGTCCACATCGTCTTCCGAGAAGTTGGACGCCAAGGCGCGGTTCGACGAGCGCGAGCGCGAGCTTCTGCCTGTGTTCCACCAGGTCGCGGTGCACTTTGCCGACCTGCACGACCGGCCCGGACGCATGGTGGAAAAGCGAGCGGTCAGGCAGGTGGTGCCGTGGCGCGAGTCGCGGCGCTACTTTTACTGGCGCCTGCTTCGACGCATCTCCGAGGAGGGGCTGGTCAAGCGGATGGTTTCCGAGGCGGCGGCGAGTGATGCCGAAGGGTCTGGTGGACTCTGGCTCTCTCGCGAGGACGCGATGGGCCGGCTTGCACAGTGGTTTGAAGAAGATTTGCAACTCGAGTCGCCTCACGGGGGGGGAGGCAGATTTGGAGGTGACAGCGGCAGCGGCGTCAGCGGGCTTCGCTCCCGTGCCGGGCGGGGCGTGGTCGACCCGTTCGACAGCGACGAGGAGGATGGGGCAGGAGCGAACGGTTTCGACTTTGAGCGCGACGATCTGGAGGTGGTGAGGTGGTTCAACTTGCAGCGCGCCGCCATTGAGCAGCGCATTGCGCACGTTCGTTCTGCGCGAGTGTGCAGTGCCGTCGAGCGCCTCGTACGTGGCGAGCAGCCAGGGACTGCCCTCGAAGCTGCGCTGGTGGCCGCAAAATCTCTTGACGCCAGGGGGAGACGTGCACTGCTCGATGCGCTTGCTGTCGAGCCCGCGTCGCCGTCTCACTCGGCGCCATAGAGGTCGCAGTCTTACCAGCACCTGTCATTCTAACCGGCCCCATAACTTTTCCCGCTCTCTCGCGTATATTAAAGGCGAGTTGTTTAGAAAGTAGGGTCACGCCTAATCTTTTAAAAGTGAGATAAAAGTTTCCAGCTGAGTACATTCTTCATGATCGTAATCGTGTTCGCCTCGAGAGCCATCATGAAATGAGCTGCATTGACTGTGCTTGCTCCAGTGAACTACGGAGCCGTGTGACATCCCGCTTAAAACCATGCACATGTACTGCCGAATCTGCACATAAAGCCAATCGGGACCGAATGTGGCGGGTGGCAGGCTGCCAATAACAACTGCAGCGATCAGCAGGACGGCAGAGAGAGACCGAGATCCGAATCTAGAGGATTGAACGTTCTTGAATCCATTGAGGCCACCCAAGTCGGCTATGGCCGTGCCCATAGCAAACACCTAGGTGACATAAATATTTGAGATTGTAGGTTAGGTCAGAGAGTGAAAATGAAAGCATTCTTCTTACCAGATTGAAGGTGAATGTGGCCCAAGAAAAGTAGAATGTCGCTGCGT
>JADGKE010009768.1:0-11845 GCA_026954515.1 Cladochytrium tenue
GCCGCGCGAAATTCCAAAGTAGGGCATTGGCTTTGTGTTTTATTTTCCGTTTTTTGTTTTGTTATATGTGAAGCTGATCTTACTCCCATTCTGGCTTCTCTCTTTTCACTAGCACGTTGCTCGCGGCCGCTGCACGGTCTCCGTTCTACCGCCGCAACGTCGTGTCGGTCAAGCAATTTAACCGCCACGACCTGCACATACTCTTCGGCATCGCCCAGGAGATGCGCGTCGTGGTCGACCGGTACGGCTCGGTACCGATCCTTGCCGGGAAGGTTCTCTGCAGCGCGTTCTATGAGCCCAGTACCCGCACCTCGAGCTCGTTCGAGGCCGCCATGCTCCGGCTCGGCGGGTCGGTGGTTTCCATCAACCAGATCACGTCGTCGATCGCCAAGGGCGAGAGCATCGGAGACACAGGTACGAAGAGACAAATAGCTCGAAGATGCAAACTTGATTCTCACGGCTCGTCTTTTTTTTTCAGTCCGGACTCTTTCCAGCTACGGAGATGCTATCGTCATGCGTCACCCGGAGCCGGGCAGCATCGACCTTGCCGCCAAGGTCTCGCCCGTCCCCATCATCAACGCGGGAGACGGCACGGGAGAGCACCCCACTCAGGTAAATTCTGGACGGCAGAAGCGAACAGTGGTCGTTATGCGTATTTAACCTTCAACGCCCCACAGGCATTCCTGGACACTTTCACCATCCGCGAGGAGCTTGGCACAGTCAACGGGCTGACGATCACGCTGGTCGGGGACCTGAAGAACGGGCGCACGGTGCACTCGCTCGTCAAGCTGCTCAGCCAGTACGACGTGAAGCTGGTATACGTGTCGCCGCCCAGCCTGCGGATGCCGGACGACATCCAGGCCGAGCTGCGGCGGCGGGGCATCCCGCAGAGCGAGGCGTCGAGCCTGGACGAGGCGGTCGCCAACACGGACGTGCTGTACGTGACGCGGGTGCAGAAGGAGCGGTTCGCCGACCTGGCCGAGTACGAGCGCGTGGTCGGCACCTACGTCGTCACCAACAAGGTGCTGCGCAAGGCCAAGAGCCACATGATCGTGATGCACCCGCTGCCGCGCATCAACGAGATCGACCCGGAGGTCGACTTTGACCAGCGCGCCGCCTACTTCCGTCAGATGCGGTACGGCCTGTACGTGCGCATGGCGCTGTTGATGATGGTGGTTGGGCACTCGCACGCCGGCTGATGGATTCGGATGGAGTGGATGATGGTTCTTGTTCTCCTTACTTTTTTTTTTGTCGGTGTGGCTGGGTTGGTTAGTTACTTTTTCTTTTCAGTGCTCTACTATGTTTCCACCCCCACCTCCTTCCTCCACACCTCCAATTATTCACCTTCCGTCCCTACAAGCCTGCGGGCTTGCCGATTTCACCTTTATGTCTTCCTCTTGATTCTTTCTACCTACTTGCGCTTGCGCTTCCCGGGCTGACTGACTGGACCTGTGTGGCTCACGACGGCGGGTTGGCGAACGACCGCCCGTGAACATTGAAGGAGGGGGGCCGCTTCCTTGTTGCTTGCCTTTCTTTATCGCTTCGCCCAGTATATACTACAGCAATGTACCTTAATTAGACTGGCACCTACGTCCAGTGAAACTGTCCATGTCCCAACCTACTGTCCAACGACGTTAAGCTCCAACGGCTGCTCCTTGAACGGAACTCCTCCCTCCTACTGTTAGAGAATATGGGGGTTTTAAGGAAGAGGGGGGCCGCCGACGTCGCGGTTAAGAGTGATGGGTAGCAGAGCAGCTGGGGGTTCTTTTTCGGTGAAGATTCACCACGGCACTACCCCCTGAAACCGACTTATGGAGTAGAGACATCTAGTCGCGTTCGACTTTCAAACTCCGCATTCGTGATGGCGGCGGGCAGCAGGTCTCGGAGCACATCGCGCGGACCGCCGCCGGTAGACGCCCAGCAGCAGCAGCAGTTGCAGCAACAACAGCAGCAACAAAGGCAGCGGCATGAGCGAGGTCGCGCTCCGTCACGCAGCGGTCGCATGCAGCCGCCGCCGCTGTGGGTCAACACACAGTTCGGGCACCCGCAAAGTACGGGTGGCGAGGTCGCGGCGCGCATGCCCCGTAGCGCCAGCTCCGCGCGGCCGCCCGCTGGCCCAGGCACTGTCAACGCCGCCGCCGCCGCTGCCCGAGGTCGCGGAGGAGGAGGAGGAGGCTCAGGGACTGGCCGGAGTGCATCGGCTGGCGCAATGATGGCGGCCGCCACCGGCGTGCAGCGCGGCCGCCGTACGGTGGCCGAGTCGGCAGCACCGCGGTCGCCGACGGGTGTCGCTGCCCGCCGTGCGCACAGCCCCGTGGCAGACACACCGGCTCGCAGGCTGCTCGGATCGCCTGCGGCCGAGCTCGCCAACCGCTCCTTGCTGGGCGGGCTGGCGGCGGCCAAGGACGAGCTGGCGGAGGCGCTGGCGCCGACCTCGTGGCTGCGGCGGTTCCGTTCACTGGCGGGCGGTGGCGTGGCGCCGCACGCGCCGGCACCTGGGTCGCTGGCCCGTGCCGTAGGCGGGCCTGGTGCTGCGTCGCTGGCTGCCGCGTCGCCTGCCCGCGGCGCTGGAGCGGCCTTGGCGCTGCGCGCCGAGCTGGCCGCGCCGCCGCTCGCGCGGTTCCCATACCAGCTGGCGCTGGGGCGGCTCGACGGCCTGCCGCTGCCGCCTGGCGCCGCGCCGCCGTCGTACGCGTCCGACGCTACGGCGCCGTTACTACTGCAGCTACGCGTATCGCTGTTTGACGCCGAGTCCGGCGCCTTCTTCGGCAGGACCTGGGTCGCGCCGGCCGAGCTGGATGTGCGTGCGGCAGCGACCGCCTCGGGGTCTGCATTGTTTGGCGATCTGGGAAGCAGCGGCGACGTGCGGTCCGGGAGCGTGCGGCGGTCGGCGAGGAGGGGCGGGCGCCGGGCTGCGTCGAGCTCGGAGGAGCTTGCTGCCAATGGGTCTTCTTTCGAGCTTTCTTCCCGAGGGCCTGCTGCGCGGTCGTCGTCGTCTTCGATCCGGCCCAAACGAGGCAGAGGACAGCGGAATCAGCACTCGGAGTCTGACGACGACTACGACTCCGAGGAAGATGAGGAGGATAATGGTTCCGAGAGGTCAGACATCGACGAGCATGAGGAGGGCGGCACAAGCTCTGCCGGCTCAAGCGGTAGTGATGTCGAGAGAAGCAGCGGGGATGTGGGTGCTGGTGTTGGCCAAAGAGTCTCGGTGAACTTTTCCGACGAGGTAATGCAACTGTCATGTGAAAAAAAAGTCATATTCACACTCCGAATAGGGGCTGTTTCTTCACACACCGACTTTCAGTCCTCACATTCTCCTAGTATTTGAGTTCGTGATCATAAGTACGCCCTTTCTGTGTATAATCGAGATTCACACCTACTGTTCACAGCCGAGAACCGATTCAAACGGCACAGCGACCCTTCTAAATTCAAACCAGAGTACACGTCCGCAGGGTGGTCATTTTTCCGCATGTTTGATCAGAGGGATGGCGGACTCGACCTGGAAGCTGCCTGGGAGTCAGATGAACCGTATCCGTTTGGCATGATTGAAGAGAATGCAAGAAGGTGGTCTTAGCAACCGTGATATGCTTACCAATACACCTTTTATAGGGTACCCATATTCTACGGAACACCGAGGATCTTGCCATTTATCGCTCCGCTCCTGGTGGTCTCGGATACTCCATACCCTTCGCTTGTGATGCTTGCAGATGCGAGTTTTACTTTTCATTTTTCGACGCGCCCCGACCTCCGACGGTGCTGCTACTTGTGGAGGGAAAACACTTTCGTCGGGCCGCACGACGACCACCCCGGGTTGATAGTTCAGCCATCAGACGTTATCTTTGCTCTTCCAACGGAAACTGTCACCGTGTCCAAGGTAAGGGGATGGTTCCACCGACTTCACACTCTTGGTTGACACCGAGTCAGATCAGGGTATCCGTGTTCCCGTCACTACCGTCGTTTGAAACCACGCTACTCTCCGAGCTCGCTGTCGCGCACCAGAAGCAGTTTCCAAACTCAATCCGCTGCAACGAGGACGGCACAGTTCTTCTCCCTGAAATCATCGAGCGGAGCGTGCACGTGGGCTTGCACAATGCCCAGACGTTTCTCTCGACTCCAGTAGTGACTATGCTTCTTCCGGTGCACGGGGACGATGGCGGTCCTGGTGGGTTTGAGATGGCCTTTTCAGGAAACGTGGAGCTAGATCGGTATTTCCGGCATGATGGGCTCGCGGTCGTTTTTATAGTGGAATACAAGGTCTTGCTGCTCACTGAGCCGGAGGTAACCAAAAAGAGCGGCCTCAGCGGACTCATTGAGAGAATGTCGCCGAGGCCCAAAGACCAGAAAAAAGAGAAATTGGGTGTCGAGAAAGTGGTGTCGATAGGATGGGGCGCTTGGGTTCCAGCCCTGGCAGAATGTAAGTTGGTTCGTTCTTGTGCTCGTTTTGTCTAACAATTGTATTACTCCCTCCAAAAGCCAGCGGACTTCAGGCCATACCGCTGCTCGCAAACGCGGGAAGCAACCCATATTCCACCGAGATATACTTTCCGATAAATGTCGGCGAAGAGTTTGATGAGACGGACCAAGAAAGAGCGTATGCTGTCGAGAATGGGCGGCTTGCCACACGAGAGATTCCTGTGGTACTTTCATTTTTCTTCAACGAATCATCGGCAAGCCGAGACGGTATTTTCATTTATGGAGCCAAAGAACTCGTCAATGCGCTAAAACACATTAGTGAGAGCCGAGGCCGTTCTAGCCGTCCAAGAGCAAACAAAAGCCGTCGAAGAACCAACAGAGAAGCCCATTGATGATGAGCAGCGGAAGCCGCAGAAGACATCCAAGAAGACCGACGAGGTGACTTCCGACGCCGTACTGGAGATCCCTGCTGCAACAGAAGTCAAATCTGTCAAAATAGAGAAGCCTGGAGCGCTCGGGCGCTCGGAACGCAGCCGCTTGCTGCATGCTGGGTTCTCACTCGGCTTTGACGAAGAAGGTTTCAAACCAGAAGCCATCCACCCCAAAGGGCAGGACGGACGTCCGCTGGGTCCGCTGGATCCCGAGCTTGAAAACAGGGACATTCGATCGCAGAACGACATAACCATGACATTCATGGGTATCACCTTCATGGAAGAAGCAATGGAAAGGACTGTCGGTGAGTCGCTTCTCTGAATGCCCCACATCGGGATTCATAAGAGAAATAATCTTCATTGCTTCAGGCCGCATTCCGACAAGGGTCTATTTCACGTATCAGTTTTTTAATTTCCCGTACTGTTCGACCGAGAAGGGCTTTGTGTACACGGGTCCGATGCCTCCGCAGCGCGATGCAGCCGCTTCGCTTCATCTGCGAAGCTCATCAGTTCCGTCGCACAGCCATGCACGAGCGAAATCTAGTGTATCCCTGGCTTCGAACAACTCCTACGGGGACCAAAAAGGCTGGAGTCAACGAGAGCCCCACTGGCCAAGTATCCTTTACGTAGAGGACGACAACGGCCTGCTTCGCAGTACGTTGCTAATGGCTCCGACCTCTACTTTCCCGATCATGTTTAATTTACAGTACTTTTTGCCTTTCCTCCAGCGGAATCGCCCGGGCTTTCGGCGACTTTCGAAGTCCAGGGCGACGATACACCGACGATTGCAGTGTACCACCGCAAGGCGAGTGCGTTTGTGAACTACCTCTCGGACAAGCGCGTATATATCGACGTATGGGACGGCGATGCTTTACTACATCTTGGGTCTGCATCAGTGGAGCTGAGACCAGTAGCGCGCCAGGGAAAACCTTCGGTCTACGTCGATGTGGACGTGGACATTGTTCATTCTGTGGTAATTAAGTTATCTAGCGAAGTCGGACTCGCTGCTGATTCACTCTTGTTAGCCTAGTGGGGAAACTCCAGACATAAATATTGGCCGTGGACGGACAACAGCGCCTGTGGGGAGGTTGCACATTCGCTTTGTGAATATTGGACGTCAATGTCAACCAAGTCGAATTATGAGGGACCCGTATTCCAGAGAGAATGTCATCCTTCGTGACTTTCGCTACCAAATACCATTCCGGCCCGAGACCATTTCTCACCCAAAAAAGGTATGTTTATTTCTAGACTTCTCCCCTCGATTGCTTGACGCGTTCGCAAGATGGTGGACGTCGACACGGAGCTCGCCTTGCTCCTTTCCGAAGCCTACCAGGACCGACTGCGTGAGCGAAAGGCCGCTGCTGCCGAGAACGATGGACAGGATGACGCATACCACCAGCTGCGCGCGAGCAAGGCGAAGATGGAGCGGATCAAGCGGATAAAAGCGCGAGCTGGGCGTGACGACAAGCACGTCGACATTCTGTCGTTCGCCTACACCACGACACGCCAGGAGCGGTCGCGGGACCTCCAGACAATTAATATTTTTCGGGAGAGGTGTGGCACCCACATATACCGCCGTAATCGGTTTACCAGCTCATCCGAACCCATTTGTTTTTTTTTTTAGGAAAAAGCCAGGAGTGATCGAAAAATGCATTTCGGCAAGCATAACAACAACTCACCGTATTCAGGCCTCTTTTGGACAGGCATACTTTTTCGAGTTTCTACTTTGCAATCCCTACAATGAGGAGCATATATTCAATGTGTTTTGCGTGGACCAGGAAGTAAGGTAGGCGTAACGCGGTGAGGAAGGCGGAGGCGATGCTGGCTATGTCGTGTGTCTCTGAGAGAGGGTGGGTCTGTCGCTCCTGATCCACTGCTGTGGATTCGCAGGGTTGTAACTTCCCGACAAGAGTGGACGTATTTACGGAGAATCTATTCAATACGCGATGGGATAGAGGATAGCGTGGTGGAAGCCAAACCAGACGGGTACTACGAGTTGGTCGTTCGAGCAAACGAAACAATCGCTGTGCCGTTCATATATCAAAGCATGCTCGGCGGTTGCACCACAATGGCTTCAAACTCCCCGCAAGCGAACCACGAGTACATATACGGAAACATTGATTACGATGGGGTCGTGTCAAGGACAATCAACGTAAGAAACATCGAATTTCGAGCACACAACGCTGTAGTCGTCTTTTAAGCGGTCATTTCTCAGATCGCGTTCTTGAACTCTCGACGGCGGCCTGTGGCGTTGCTCGACGTTGTTGTGACTCCCCAATTCTACGCCGTCGATCGCGTGCTCCGCGTGTTTCGCCCGGAGCACGACGTGCTGAGGATGAACGTGGACCTCGATGGCCACGGACAGGAGAAGGGCAAGCGAGGAGCCACAGCTGCTGCAACCACTTACGACGCGAAGAATCCGTTCAGGAAGTTTGTGCGATGCAGCCACGACGATGTGGTTTGCACAATCAGCGAGGGCGGGGTGAGTTGCTAGACGAAGTTTGCGCAAGTCATAGGTCACCTTTAAACTGCCATAATCAATATTACTAATCATGTGTTCCATTGCAGAAGTTTCGCGAGGTCTCGGTGAAGTACAGGGTCGGGCCAGCTCCCGGCACAGATGTCTTTTACTTGCTTTTCTATGACGACCCCTTTTTTGTGTCTCTCAGCGAAGTTTGGAGAGTGTTCGTGCACTCGCTCACGAGGTGTGTCCTACCAACCTCGAAGCTTGTTTACGAGAGCGAGCTGGCACTTTCCCTTCCAATGCAACCCCGACTTTGCTTTAATCCTCCCTTAGGTTGGATATGACTTGTACAATCGGGCAGACGAATCACGCAACCATGGTCCTTCGTGGGTCGACATATACGCGGTCGGTGCAATTCTACACGAATATGGCCACAGAGCTGTTCGTAGCGGGCCCGGCGCCGCTCCTGCTCGCCGCGAACTCGCTAAACGAGGTCGGGCTCACAGTGCGCCCGAAAGGCGTCGGGACAAAAGAGGCGATCCTCAATGTCATTGGTAAGGTCGAGGAGAATGGAATGAGTGAAGCCAAGGTTAACTTGCTGTTTGCGGAAACTTACCCGGTAACAGATGTCCACGAGCGCTCGCTCGTCAATAGCTGGCTGGTGCATATGCACCTGGTCCCTCCGACGGTCACAAAGTCCTTCGAGATTTCGGTGCCGTCGGGCAAGATTGTGAACAAGGTTTGTGCGGGGAAGAAGAGAGAGAGCTCGTAGAAGCAATCCTCTCCACGACATCCGCCAACTCCTTCTGTCACATAGCGCGTATCCTACACGAACCCGTACTCGACGCGGCATCAGTTCTTTGTGAAAACGGATGCCGAGCACCTCGTGCAGTTCCGCGACAGCAACGTGCTCGACCTGGACGGCCGTGAGACGCAATACATAGGCCTACGGCTGCTACCCCCGCCGCCGCCTTCGGCCTCGGCCACCACCGACGTTCTCATTTTCCTCAACGACGAGAACGACAAGATGGAGGAGTGCTTGCTGCTGCGAGTCACGCGAGTGCCCGAGCCGACTGGATAGGGCAGGCATCCCGCAGCGGGGCTATCACGCTTGAAGATATTGGGACCGCCGGGTGAAATTTGCGAAAGTGGGGAGGGGGTTAAGGTTTAAGGTTTGGGACTACATCCTCTGCGCCCTCCGCCGCGCCTTTTGCCCTGGACGTATGCGTCTCTCTTGTCTCTTTGTTCGTGGGTTCTCGAGATTCTTTCCTAACATTACTGAAATCTGCGCTTCTTTCCGCTTCGGGCATTGTCAACACCGCATCTGCATGAACGTCAGAAAAAAAAATGCATGAAGCTTGGCACATTTTCCAACACCTCATGTTACGCCACTCGCTTTGACATGGTCTACTTATATTCTCAGTTGCTGTTTTAGCGTCGCTCTACACGCAGCATGTAGACTACTTGCCGTGGCCGTACTTTTCACCGGCAAGTAGCGCCATGCGTTTCCCATTATGTTGCGCTCCACGCATCTTAGCCCACAGCAGAAGGAGATACATATATTTTAGACACTTCGGATTTTTCAGATTGCCGTTTCCAACCTCTGTCACGCGACCCAAACCAGGTTTCCTCCGTTCCTTGCGCCACAGGAATGTGGGGCGACGACTCGGTCTCGGGCCGGAAGACGAGGGTGCGTCACAGCCATTGGCGGCTGTCCATTGTTAAACGAGTTCGTAAATGTGTGCATCGGTGGAGGAGGCGCGTAGGGGTTTTGCGCCATCATCGGTTGAGTTGGGAAATGTTGATGCCCAAAGCCTCTAGCACCCACAAGAACAACCGCTTGGGGGTTCATTTCCTCAGATCTGCCAAACCATGTCGGCGGCTGGATTGTGGGAGGCCCACCCGCGGTTGGCTGCATGTACTGAAAGCATGCATGCGTGCTGTTGGCTGAAGGGGACAAAATTCGACCGGATGGAACGCCGACAGGCAGACCTGGCTGGATGTTGTGTTAGTCTTGCCAAAAAAAAAAGTCACAAGATTTACCATTTGCGCATACTGCTCGAACGGTCCAGGAATTGGATATATGTAGGTCAACTGCGACGTGCACATTGGAGGAGCTTGCTGTCAAGTAACACTTAGACCGCAGCAAACCGTGACTAACAGCTTACGGGTTCACCAAGTGGAGTAAGAGTCTCCTCGAATCTGGTTTGTGGCATCTCCCCGTTTGACTGTCTCACAAATGATGGGTGAAATTCTGGGGCCGCCAAGTTCCATCTGAAGGCAGCATTTGGAGCCACAGCTACATGTCCAGTTGGTTCGGTAATTCCCTGTGTGAGCACATTATGTGGTAGTGGTGCATTGACGAGTGGCGATTCCGGTTCGGTCGAAGCGCCGAAGGTTTGCGACGGCTTGAATTCGTGGGCTGCGACGTTCCACTGAAATTTTGACTTTGAGTCAGTTGGGCTGCCTCCGGTAGAGCTAGTCGAAGTAAGTGTCGAGGCACACTCGGCTGATTCCACAACGCCGGAAGCCGGCACCAAATCACCAGTCTTAGGCGGAGGAGCTGACATTGCTGGCTGTACAGTAGTTTTAGGGAAACTAAGTTTGACAACAACTAAGCTTACTGTGAGACTCTCATCAAATGTCCTTAAAGAAGAAGGGCGATCCTGAAGTCTGACATCCTTTGGGCTTTGAGGCACCTTTTCTGATTCCCGGATCACTGATGAGTATCGTTCCTCTTCGTCCAGTCCATCAGAAGGAACGATCACGTTTCGCTCCTCTAAAATGTGGACGTTGTCCGACTATTTTGAAGATTAGATCTAAACTGCTTAGGCGAGTATACCATTCTTGCGTCGTTTTCGATCTCGAGCGCGATCTGGCGAGCTCGGGCCTCCCGTTGCTTGTAATCGGTAGTGCTTTTGTCAATTTTAGTAGTGTAGAGGAGCTCATCGAAGTCCGTAGTGACACCAAAAAGCTTTTTGTTGACTGCGAATTGGTCCCACTTCCAGTCTCCTCGGCACACATCGAGGCCTCCGATGAAAGTAGAATCCGCAGTGTCAGGCACCCATTTCGCAAGTTCCCGGTGTCGTCCGTTCTTGGCCACGCGGAAGCCGATCGTGCTGTCAGTCACAAAAGTATCACGTCGATCTTGTGAAATGGTAACCCCGGCGCTCCCACCGCGGCCGCGAGATCGAGGGCAGCCGCCATATGAGCGCTTGTCGAGACTCTCAAATCCTTGGTCTCCTCGACGATTGAGCCAAGGATCACCTTGACGATCCATATTAGCTGCTGAAGTCTTATAGCGAAATGTTATTGTAGAGGAGCAGTTGTTCCCGTTAGATGCAAGGCTAAAATGAGGCTCGAGTGGTGTGGGTGGGTACGAAGTTGAAGGGTTTTAATCAACTAGGCCGTCCTGCGCTGTATCGATTCAGTCTCAGGACATACCCTAGCCTCCTGCTGCTGAACATCTGAGGTTTGTACTTACAGAACGTTGCGCTAGGTTGAAGAGACAAGAGTGCGTGATGTCGATTTCAGGTACGCGTCAAAAAGGAATTGTCAAAAGTTGGTAATCAGATGAGCTGGCAAAATAGACCAATATACACACCTGATTCTTGGCCATGTAATATAATTTTAATAGGGTCGAGGATTGAGCCGACAGCGAAAGAGGAACCAAAGGCATTTTTATCGAGTTCCTCTGCTGGGCGAACGTCTTTCAGCCAGTATCGTCTTACCATGCATGGGCTCTCGAACGTCTCGAAGATGACTTTCGGCCGCTCCCAAGTCTGTGCGCTCATCACGCTCGTTTTTTAAATGGCGATCGTGTTTGTATTGGGCATCGTGGATTGTGTGGATGATTATTCTAACGTGAACAATCAGCAATATCCTCAAAAGAAGTCGATTTGGGATGGGTTGGCAAGAGTCTGAACATATTCACCCTGGATTTTGTCATAATCAATTCGTTTCTTGTCCTGAAACCTATTCTCCGTTGACAAATTTGCTGGTGCGGTGTGCATTGCGCAGGAAGAAGGAACAGCAGGCGTACCGGTGTACCTGTACGAGTCCCAAACACTCTTTTGGTTAGACGTTAGTCAAGGCATTCACGTAGTGGAGGATGGAAGGGAATTAAAGGTGAAATGGGAGAGGGTGCAAACGTTCGCCTAGTATTTCCACTAAATCTTGGCCCATACTGGACCCGAATGACCCCGCCAGTCAGCGAGTACTCGACATACGACTCGGTCTGGGCCAGCAGCGGTTCCTTAGTCGTCGCGTCAGGATCGACTTGCCGTCACTTTATCCTTCTTCCGGGTTGGTGTTGATGTTGCTGGTTGCCGCATCTCCCACGTGAACGACTGCAGTTGCGACATCCGCGGGGCCATAGCGACACGTTCAAAGGTATTGTGTCCATGTCGCAATGCCACTGCCCCACCACGGGGCTGCGGGCGCAGCTGCGCGTCACCTACACATCGCGGGGTATGCGCACCCATCGACACACACACGCACGCACACACACATACACACCCACCCCCACACACAC
>JADGKE010009769.1:0-11829 GCA_026954515.1 Cladochytrium tenue
AAATTCTGGCCGTTGCCGGGGTGTTGTGGCTGCCGCTCCAACGGCGCTCACATCAGAAGTGTCGTGAGTGGCGGCACTGCCAGCGGCGTCCAATTCAGTGAGGGTGGGTTTTGCAGTGGCTTTCAGGCACGGGGTTTTGATTTGGCAATGAAAGAGGAAGCGGAGTTGAAACCCACAGAGTCCGTGGCACTGCCAAGAGCGGTGGGAACGGGGCGGAGCTCTGCCGCAGCCTCCGTAGTGGCAGTATTATCAGCAGTGGTAGTGACTGCAAGACATCCCAAAGAGGCAGAGGGCCTGGCAGCAGTCGGCGGGGCGACGCGGGCTGCAACATTACGAACGGTCGTAGCGGTGACAGCAGAGACGTCCGTATTTGAAATGATTGCCGGAGTCGACGTAGCAGTGTCGACGGATGGGCGACCGGTCTCGGCTCTTGCAATGGCGGCATGGGTGGCGGTGTCTTTAATGAAAGACGAGCCAAGGTTACAAACTGTCAGCTGTCAGCGGTGGGAGTGAATAGAGGCGCTCCTGTGCACTGTCGACGGCAGCAGCAGCTTCGCGGCGCGTCAACCTGTCAGCGAGCGACTGACCACACTTGACAATTCTCGCTTCCTTTATTATAATCCAAACATCCAACCATACCAACTATCAGAATGCAAAGTCATCGTCACTATCAACGGTATGGGAAGTGTGGCAGAAAGGCGGACTTTTCATATACTGCCCAACATCAGCCCAAAGGGTCGTCACAGTTGAGAGGACCACAACGCCAAGTCCGGCCAAGCAGTGCGAATAGATTCATAAAGCGCCAGCTGTTGCATCTTAAGTGTTGTGTTATTACGAGAATCCTTCCTGGCGCCTCAGTGATGCAGCAGCCGTGCCGCCTCCAAACTGCCGCCAAACGCCGCAGCGAAGAACGGCGTATCCCCGTCCAAATCACGCGCATCCCGGTCGGCACCACGTTCCAACAGCAGCCGCACCACCTGGGCGTGGCAATGCTGGGCAGCAAGGAGCAGCGGAGTTGATTGATGCCCCGTGCGCGCGTCCGTTTCAGCCCCATGGTCGAGCAACAGCTGCACCACCTCGACATGCCCGTTTTGCGCCGCTAGGTGCAGGGGTGTCCATTGGTCCTTCTCGCGTGCCTCTCTGTCAGCATTGTGGTCAAGTAGTAGCTGCACCACCTCGATTTGCCCGTTTTGCGCCGCCAGATGCAGGAGTGTCCACTGGTCCGCATTTCGTGCGTCTCTCTCAGCGCTGTGTTCCAGCAGCAGTTGTGCCACCCCAACATGCCCATTTCGCGCCGCATAGTGCAGAGGCGTCCACTGTTCCACCTCGCGCGCGTCCCTATCAGCGCCGCGTTCCAGCAGCAGACGAGCCACCGCGACATGCCCATTATGCGCCGCCAGGTGCAGCGGTGTCAACCGCGCCGCCGTACGCACATCTCTATCAGCACCGCGGTCTAGCAGCAGCCGTACCGCATTAACATGCCCATTCAGCACCGCCACATGCAACGGCGTGCAATGCTCCGTCCCACGCGCTTCCCTGTCAGCATCGTGGACAATCAGCAGCCGCGCCACTTCAGCATGCCCCTTCTGCACCGCCAGGTGCAGCGGTGTCCACTGCCTCTCCTCGCGTGCATCAGTATCAGCACCTCGATCTAGCAGCAGCTGAGCCACCGTCACATGTCCGTTTTGTGCCGCATAGTGCAGAAGCGTCGCCTGGCCCACATCCCGCACGTCCCTGTCAGCGCCATCGTCCAGCAGCAGCTGCACTGCCTCAAGATGCCCCCTTTGCGCCGCCACATGTAGTGGCGTGCACTGCTTCGTCCCACGCGCTTCCCTATCAGCGCCGTGATCCAGCAGCAGCCGCATCACCTCGACATGCCCTTGTTGAGCCGCCAGGTGCAGCGGCGTCCACTGGTCGGCTTCGCGTGCATCCCTGTCAGCGCCGCTGTCCAGCAGCAGCCGGGACATCTCGACATGCCCATTTTGCGCCGCAAGGTGCAACGGCGTCCGTTGACCCTCCCCGCGCGCGTCGATTTCAGCGCCGTGGTCCAGCAGCAGCTGCGCGACCACAACAGGCCCTTTCTCCGCCGCCAGGTGCAGTGGCGTCCACCGGTCCTTCTGGCGTGCGTCCCTGTTAGCACCGCAGACCAGCAGCAGCCGCACCACATTAACATACCCACTTTGCGCCGCAACGTGAAGCGGCGTCCACTGGTCCTTCTGGCGTGCGTCCCTGTCAGTACCGCGGTCCAACAGTAGACGAGCCACCTCCACATGCCCGTATTGAGCCGCCAGGTGCAGCAGCGTCGCCTGCCTCGCCACGCGCACATCCCTGTCAGCACCGCGGTCCAGCAACAGCTGCACCACCTCAACATGCCCGTTTAGCGCCGCAAAGTGAAGCGGCGTCCACTGGTCCTTCTGGCGTGTATCCCTGTCAGTACCGCGGTCCAGCAGTAGTCGATCCCTCTCCACATGCCCGTTTTGCGCCGCAAAGTGCAGTGGCGTCCGCTGGTTCACCTGGAGCGCATCCCTGTCAGCACCGCGGTCCAGCAGCTGCTGCACCACCTCAACATGCCCGTTTAGCGCCGCAAAGTGAAGCGGCGTCCACTGGTCCTTCTGGCGAGCGTCCCTGTCAGCACCGAAGTCCAGAAGCAGCTGCACGACCTCAACATGCCCTCTTTCCGCCGCCAGGTGCAGTGGCGTCCACTGGTCCGCATTACGTGCGTCCCTGTCAGCACGGCAGTCCAGCAGCAGCCGCACCACATTCACATGCCCGTTTTGCGCCGCCAGGTGCAGCGGCGTCGTCTGCCTCATCCCGCGCGCACCCCTGTCAGCACCGCGGTCCAGCAGCAGCTGCGCGACCTCAACATACCCTTTCTCCGCCGCAACGTGAAGTGGCGTCCACTGGTCCTTCTGGCGTGTGTCCCTGTCAGCGCCGCGTTCCAGCAGCAGCTGCACCACCTCAACATGCCCTTGATGCGCCGCCGGGTGCAGTGGCGTCTGCTGGTCAGCCGTGCGTGCGTCCCTGTCAACGCCGTGGTCCAGCAGCAGCCGGACCACCTCAACTTGCCCGTTTTGAGCCGCCACGTGCAGCGGCGTCCACTGCTTTGCTGTGCGCGCATCCATGTGAGCGCCACAATCCAACAGCAACTGCGCTATATCCACATACCCCTTTTGAGCAGCGAGGTGCAGCGGTGTCCACTGCTTTAAATCTCGCGAATCTCTGTCAGAGCCGCGGTCTAGCAGCAGCTGCGCAACCTCAAGATGCCCGCTTTGCACCGACAGATGTAGTGGCGTGCAATGCTCCGTCCCACGCGCTTCCCTGTCAGCGCCGTAATCCAGCAGCAGCCGCACCAGCTCAACATGCCTATTGAAGGCCGCCAGGTGCAGCGGTGTCCATTGGTCGGCTTTGCGTGCGTCCGTATCAGCACCAGCGTCCAGCAGCAGCTGTACCACCTCGACGTGCCCGCTTTGCGCCGCCTGGTGGAGCGGAGTCCGCTGCTCCAACCCACGCGCGACTTTGTCAGCGCCCCCATCCAGCAGCAGCCGTGTCGCCTCAACTCGCCCGTTTTGAGCCGCCATGTGAAGCGGAATCCACTGCTCTGTATCTCGCGCGTCCCTGTCAGCGCCGCGTTCCAGCAGCAGCTGCACCACCTCAACATGCCCTTGCTGCGCCGCCCGGTGCAGTGGCGTCTGCTGGTCAGCCGTGCGTGTGTCCCTATCAACGCCGTGGTCCAACAGCAGCCGGACCACCTCAACTTGCCCGTTTTGAGCCGCCACGTGCAGCGGTGTCAGCTTCGCCGGCCCATGCGCGTCTCTCTCAGCGCCACAATCCAACAGCAGCTGCGCTATATCCACATACCCCTTTTGAGCAGCGAGGTGCAGCGGTGTCCACTGCTTTAAATCTCGCGAATCCCTGTCACCGCCGCGGTCTAGCAACAGCCTCGCAACCTCAAGATGCCCATTCTGCGCCGCCTGGTGCAGTGGCGTCCGCTGGTCTGCCGTGCGTGTGTCCAAGTCAGCGCCATCGTCCAGCAGCAGCCATACGACCTCAACGTGCCCGTTTTGTGCCGCGATGTGCAGCGGCGTCCACTGTTTCTCCTCACGCGCGTCCCTGTCAGAGCCGCGGCCTAGCAGAAGCTGCGCCACCTCGAGATGCCCCTTTTGCGCCGCCAGGTGCAGCGGCGTCCACTGGTCTGCCAAGCGTGCGTTCCTGTCAGCGCCACGGTCCAGAAGCAATTGCGTCATCTCGACTAGCCCAATATCTGCCGCCAAGTGCAGAGAAGTCCTCTGGTCTGCATCCCGTATGTCCTTTTCAGCACCGTAATCCAGCAGAAACCGAGCCACCTCGACATGCCCATTTAGCACAGCCAGGTGCAGGGGCATAAACTCTCCTTCCACGCGCGCATCCCTGTCAAAGCCGTACTCCAGCAGCAGCCGCGCCACCTCAATATGCCCGCTTTGAGCTGCCAAGTGCAGCGGCGTCGAGTGAATTGCGTCCTGCGTGTCCCTCTTAGCTCCGCGGTCTAGTAGCAGCCGCGTCACCTCGACATGCCCTTGTTGAGCCGCCAGGTGCAGCGGTGTCCACTGGTCTGCTGTGCGCGCGTCCTTGTCAGTGCCGCGGTCCAGTAATAGCCGGGCCGCCTCAACATTCCCGTTCAGCGCTGCCACGTGCAGCGCTGTTTTTCCATTACATAAAGGGGCGTTGAGGCTGGCGCCGTGTTCCAGAAGCGCCTCAATAACGCCGGCGATACCGAAACGAGCCGCTTCATGAAGCAGGAAATTAACACAGCCATTTTCAATTGCTGCAAAGCCGCGCTGAATCAACTTGAGGGCTACTTTTGTGGACCCTCTCTCAATTGCATAGGCGAGCGCTGCTTTGCCAGTGATGGGGTCAATTTCAGAAACTAGATGACTGTTCTCTGCTAGGGATAAGGCTTTATCCTCGTGGTTCTCAAAAATTGACTTCTGAAGAAGATTCTGCTCGTATCTTAGTATTGACTACACAATCGCGACTACGGCTTACCACCGGAACTTTAGATAATCCCTTTCGTTTTTGAAATTGAATAAATGGTTGTGGCCAGTACATCGATGGCATGATTCCGCGGCTGTCTTTCAAAGTAGCGTCAGCAGAGTGCTCGAGAAGGATATCGATAACTGCCTCGGCCTTAAAAATTGCTGCAATATGTAAAGGCGTTCTATTTGCCTCGCCAAACTTCAAACCATCTCCAGTTGACTGGCAGTTCACATCTGCGCCGGCGCATTCAATGAGGATTTGACACAATTCTGCGTCCCTTTTCTTTGCAGCCTCATACAACAGGGGCGACGACAGGATACGGAGTGACTCAGCTTCCTGGCGTATGTCCGCATTTACAGTTAAAGATGCTTCATCATGGCCATGGCGCCCCTTGCTGCAGCCTAGTGCGAGTTTGACAGCATCGGCACGGCCCCTCATCGTCCCGAACACTAACAAGCCAGGGCCAAATCGACTTTTGTCGCGAAATTTCGCAAGAGCTTCAAACTGAAAGAACGTAATAGCTGAGAGATGCTCTGCCCAGTAAGTCGCCGCGTATTGCACAAGCTCGCTACCATTTGTTGCCTGCTCAAGGCCAATCAAAATGCACGCCTCGCGACCCCCAAAAACAGATGGGTCTGCCGACTCGAGTGCATTGACACAGCCTTCAAAGAGAGTCTGTTCACAGCCTTGAGCATCTATACGCAATGCCTCCGGTGCACTCCATATCAGGTAGTCAGAAACCGACTTGTGAAGAAACTTGACCGTTCCGCCCGACAAGTTCAGCAGGGAATAGATTGGCAGAAGCACCGAGTGCACATCGTTATGAGAGATGTCAGTTAGCTCAGCTAGTGCAGCCTCGGAGAGAGGCCTACGTAAATACAGCATGGCTCCAAGGACATTTTGGACCATTGCAAGCTGATTCTCATCAAGTTCTTCGAAGGCCTCGTCAAATACACGCTTGTACAGCGTTTCAAGTTTATTAGAAGTGATCCTCTCAGCGGCGAGCTTTTTGACCTCCTGAGGAATATTGTGGCCAACCTTCTTTCTTTTGTTGTCAAGAATCTCGTCATAGACAATAACGATCCATATAAAGAGACCTTCAGCCAATGCCGCTATTTTTTCTGCGAGTTCATGAACATAATCATCGAGCGAGGCGCCAACCGGAACAACGAGCCGGTTTCGGAGTTTTTTCATTCGATGAACAGAATACAGGCGAAGGTCATTTATGTTATTGGCGGCATCAAGTTCGATAATATACGGTTCGTAATCGTTGAATGCCGAAATTATATCATCATGAGGTCGACCTGAAACAAAAAGGCGGATATTTGGTGGCATCAACTTCCATTTCTTGGCGAGAAGGTCGAAAAAGTCGGCGCGGTCGGTACTTTCAGACAGTGAAAGCTCGTCAAGAGCATCGATGGTGATGGTGAGCCTCCTGTCCACGATTTTCTGTAAGGGCCTCAACACTAGCGAATCGAAAAGCTTTCGTAGCGACCAAGTGCTCAGATCTTCGCTGCTGATTGCGTCTAAAGCCTGCCTCTCAGAATCGCTCAAATGATGGGCGATCTGGTAGGCAAGTGTAGTGATAATCCGGCGAGGGCTGCAGCGCTCGGTAATGTTGTGGTCGCACAAAAACGTTGCTGCGAGGAGCCCAGTTGCGGCAGTCGTTGCGTCAGCCTCTTGAAGCTCCTTCGTTATACAAGCATAGACCACAGATTTGCCAGAGCCGGCTGCGCCTTGCAGCCAAAATATATTTTGCTTTGGGTGGTCGTCTTTGAGCCATTTTCGAATATCATCAAAAATATTTTCACGCGTTCCTGGAAGCCATCTGTCTCGGCGGTCGACAATGTCACTATTAAAACCAAGAGGTTGTAGTTTCGTCTCTAAGGACAAGTTGGAAACCACTGGGCCGTTTTGCCCTGGATTATCATCAACTTTCAAAGCACCGGCAATATCTTCGACCTGCTTCTTTATCCCCTGGATTTGTCGATTTGAGTCGATTCCTAACTTTTCCACCGCCTGCATTCGTTTGTTCGTGTCAACTCCCAAACGAATTTCGAAAAAAGTTCGAGACTTTTCGATTCTTTCTCTGTGTGACTTCAGCCCCTTTTTCTGGCTGTCGGAGACGACTTCCTTGGCTTGCACGAAAACTGTCGTCGGCTGAGTATGTACTATTAATCAATTCGTAGCTCTTACAATCTTTTCGTTTTGAACGTAGTTCATGGCAAAATTCAAGGCAATCTACCACGATTGTAAGGTAGTCATCAACCTTTCCGTCAAAGGCGGACTTTGTATCGTGGGTGCGGTTGTAGACTTCCAGCAAACAATCCAAAAGCTCCTGTGTATCGGAAAACAGGTCGAAAATCTCCTTCTGGGTGTTGGAATAATTTCGCCAAGCCTATACAATATTGTGTTACTCTCGCACATTTGAATTTTAGCTTACCCTGTAACCAAATGTGACCAAGCTCCATGCAAGGTTGAGGACAAGATGGCTTTGAACAAAGCCATCGACAGTTGAGTCCAACTTTTCCAAGACATCCAAAGCAGACTGAACAGCTTTGGAAAATTTATCTTGGTTAGTTCTAGAGACCATATCTTTGAGACCATCCTTGGCAGTTGTGACTGCATTTTTGCAATCTTCAGACACGAGATAGTCAGCCACAGACGTTGCTGATGCTTTCAGTTTCCCCTTCCCCTTCAGTTGTTGTTCTTCCACTTTGCGTTGGTCTTCCATAAGCTGCTCAACAAGAAGGATGGCGCGTTCAACAGGACTACCACTCCCAGTTGCGGTGTGCGGAGGAAGACCTGATGGCTGTGTATCATTGTCTGCTGAAAGGTCCATTTGGTAAGAATAAAGCAAGCCACTAGATGGACCATTTGTGCATTGGTTGGAAGATTCACTCACACCAGTGACAGGGATGCCATACAGTCCCGAAGGTTCATAAGTGGCTGAGTCCGAACTGACAGATTTGCTAGAAACAGGTGGCATGGGTGATTTGCTATACAAGTTTGATAATAACAAGAGCTTTTCACCACGACCACACACTCTCTCGTTAGCCAGCATTTCTGCAGGGTTTTCAAGGATTTTCTTCCGCGATGGAAGTCTACCATCAGGAGTGGACTGTCGTTGAGACAGGTGAGGTAAGTTCTGGACTACGGTGAAAGAAGATCCCGGAGACGATTCAAGTGGTAGAGGTGATTCTCTCTTTGACCGGCGGAAAGTGAAAATTCCATTTAACCATGAACTCTGGCCTCCAGCAGAAGGAGTTCTCGGTGATGATTCAGGCGGCATCGGAATAACGTACAGCCAGTATGAAGTCGGAGCCGGCAGATACAACAAGCTGCTCGAGCGGCGTCAAACCTTGAGGTATACTGATATGGCAGAAGAGTAGTACTCAGGATATCCCGAAGCAGTAGATGACTTGACCAAGGGCGTGTAAAAGAGGCCAGGCTGACCACCAGCTGGTGGGTAAGTTGGGATCAGCACCGGGGAGAGAACGATGTTGCGAGGTGGAGCGGAAAAGCAGTTGTTTCGGCAGGGTCCGCACACTGCTGCCGGCGCTGGGATGAGAGGGAAGGAAGGCAGGTAATGGTCGTGAGTTAAAGCGGAGAAAGGGGGGGGGCGAGTACGGCGTCGAGTTGCGGCTGCGATGTTGTCGGCAACGAGGGTTCGAGAGGGTCCACTCAAATGCTACCTGGCTGACTGTAGCAGCGCAAAATATATTTTCAATTCGTCAATATGAGTCCGCACCGTTTGTGGGGTGCCACAGCGACCGTTGGAGGTGCTTCAATCAAGAAGCGCAAATTGTATGTAGGTTTTGGCGCAAAAAAGGTAGTGAGGGCGAGTTCGGTGGTGGCGGTAACGGCAGCAGCGACGGGGCCGCAATGATGGCGATGATGACGGTGGCAAAGGCGGCGCAGGGCGAAGTCGTGCTTCTATGGAATGTGGGCGGGGCAGCAAACTGCGCAAAATATCTCGCATCGACCGCCGCCTATCAATCATTTAGTGCCTTCTGTGTGTGCTTTAAAGGAGAACCCGTCCCTCAACATGCGAAATGCTACACAGTTCCCAGAATATCACTCTATTAAACGCGGTAGCGATGGTCACAATCGGCACTAAAAGGAGCACAAAAATAGGATAGATTTAGAACAAAAAAGACGGTTCAGCAATATCTAGAGCTGACAGCCAAGACGGACACGTGAAGCTACGGCATGACGGTCCTGGAGCTGCTGACGGACCAGGAGCCTTTTTCTGACACGATGGACGTGCAAAACGCGGTGGCTGCTGGCGACGTCGCACCTTACCTGCCAATTGGTGTACTGTGGACCTCGAGTTTCTTGTCGCTATTATTCGCGAGTGCTGCAAAAAAGAGCCTGACGAGCGCATCTCGGACGATACGATACTGAGGCGCTTGGACAGTCGTACGTCGCTTAAATTTTCTCCGCGCCTGAATCCCCCATCACCACTACCAATCTCTCCTTCGAGGAGTTTACGCCTCAGTTGACCACTTTTTGACTCGCAGACTCCTTGCCTCGAAAGCCTGTTGAAGATTCTCCTGGTCCAATCGCAAATTCGGCAAGCCACCTTATCAGAGCACTTGAAGAGCTTGAAAAGTTATTGGTTATGGACGAGCTGGAATTGAACCGTCTTTTGCGCTCCACCGAACGCCTGGATGTCAGGAATCCCTCCCCGAGCCCTCCGGCCGCATGCCGATCCGAAATACTTCCCCATCCCGGCGAGCACTTGATCGTCAGGGATCCTCTCCACGTCCCGAACGCCTGGAGGTCAGGAATCCGTCCCCGGGCCGCTTCAACAGCCAGTCAGTCCTAATTACTTCTCCGCGCCCCAGCGGTGAGCTCTGTTGAAATATGCGAGCTTCTCCTTCTAAATTTTATCTTTCAGAAGTAGGGGCAGCGAGAGTTTTAGCACACTTTATTCATTATTGATTCCTAAACCCTCCTTTTATATCAAGGCATTTGAAATCAACCTGAAACATAGAACATTCCGGTACCTTCCCCACGATTCCGGAATAAGCCAGAATCCGCGAGTACGCACCACTCCCTTCCACCAATCAGCCCGCTCCCAAGACCAGGCCGCTCACGCACCAATGATGTCGCGAATTCCAACAAGCTCTCTATGGCCAGGAATCCTTCTCCGCGCCCCACAGAGCGACTCCTGGCGATACCCGTCCATAAAGCGGCCAGCCGGACACCGTCGCCTGACCCGAATCCCGTCACATAGAGAAGAAATTGATTCCGGTCCCGAAGATCTTGGACGGCAACAATAAGTCCGGCGCGCTTTGGGCTTGTCGTGCTGCAATGGGAGCCCCTTGCGCCAGCGAGCATGGAAGCGCTCCTCGGCGCGACGCGCGAGGTCGTCAACACAATCCTTGACGTGATGCGATCAGCCCTGGTGACCGACGCAAGTGGGCGTGTCAGGCTGAAAGACGAAGTTGGTACTTCACTGACCGGGCTCGCTGCAAGGATGAGCGGCTCTTTGTGGACAAGACGTCGGGTCCTACGCATCGCCGCGGCCTGCCTGCGGCTGCTGGCGCGAGAGCTGAAGCCCAACTTGTGCGGGTTCAAGAGCGCGGAAGAGGAGGTCCGGCGCATGGCGGACATGAGCACCAAAGAGAGGGAGAGACTCAAGAGCCGGATCCCTGCTCCGGTCGCGTACGCCGCACACTTCTGGGCCACGCTCATGGAGCCTGTTTCCCCACCGTTTCCCGTCAACGAGTCCCACTTGCCGTCGCCCTACTCCTGGCGACTCGCTATCTAGATGGCCACCGCCGTGCCGTGTTTTCAGTGGCGATCAGCAATGATGGCCGCATTGTAGTGACGAGGTCGTCGGATATGACGGTGCGACTCTGGGACGCCGAGAAGGGACGAGCCCTCCGGAAACTGGGGCACACGAACCTTTTGAACTGCAACCGAGGAGGCCATACTGATCACATGTGGGCTGTCGCCATCAGCGCCGGCAATATTGTCATGTCGGGGTCCGCGGACAAGGTAGCTAAACTGTGGGATGTGGCCTCAGGGCAACTGCATCACACCTTTGAGGGACATAATGACACAGTGACTTCGGTTGCGATCAGTAGCGACTGTCGGATTGCCGTGTCCGGGTCGCCAGACAAGACAGTCAAGGTTTGGGACGTGGCCACGGGCCGACTGATCCGAACTATGCAGGGGCACCTGTTACCTGTGATGGCGGTGGCGTTGAGCGGCGATTGGTGATGGCCAGAGGGTGGTGATGGCGTCGTTGGGCGCGTCGAGCGTCAAGCTGCGGAACACGGCAAAGGGGCAAACCGACCGCCTGCTGACCGGCAAATCTCCACAACCTATCGGCGTCCATCAGATATACATTACCGCCTCCAGATATTTCCAATGCGTTCAGCAGCGACGGATACACTGTGGCGTCAACATCGGACGACAATATGGTACTGTAGTAATGTGTATTAGTAGTGGCAAGAGGCCGTGGCTGGCGGTGGCTGTGTGTGTGTGTGTGTGTGTGGGAGAGAGAGTAAGAGAAAGTGAGAGTGTGAGAGAGTGTATGAATGAGTGAGAGAGAGTGACAGCGAGAGAGAAAGGATGATCGAGATAATTTCCACATGCATTGGCCAATCCCGTGCCCCTGTCATTGGCTCTCGGAGCACGTGTCAAACACGTTGAGAATACTGAAACCTAATCTTTGGGGTGCGTTGACATGTTAGGAAGGCGGAAATACTTGCGTGGCACCACTGCCGCTCGCAAATTGGTTGTCTCGGGCGATGGACGACTGGCCCTGTGGGGGAGGGGAGGAGGGGGCCCGTGCGGGAG
>JADGKE010009770.1:0-11790 GCA_026954515.1 Cladochytrium tenue
GGGGGTTGGGGGAGGCGAGGAGGAGAGTGGGTGTGCGAACAGTCAAAGGCACGGAAGTTGAAGGAGCCTAGTGAGGTGGGCGAGAAATGGGTCTCGCAGTAATTCTAGAGGGCGGCAAGGATGATCTCCTCCACCAGGTTGCGGACCATGTGCGAAACGACCTCGTTGGTGGAACGGACGGTGCAGCGGTACATCTGCATTTATCACCAGGGCAGGGTAATAGAGGTAAGTAAGTGGACGCGTGTCAGGCCTATGACTTCAACGACACTCCTGGATCCCTCTCACACACACTAGACTCTCAGCCGGGAAGGAAAATAATAAGGGTAGAAATGTATTGGAAGTGAGGGGGAAGAAACAGCGAGAAATGAAGAGAAACGAGCCAGTATTTTCCGCGTCTACAGACCTTGTGGTCCTTGTTGACCTCGACCCTTATCATGCAGCCGACCTTCCCTAGGTCCGCGCAGCTGAGGATGCCGACGCCGACGACGCCGCCAGCAGCCTGGTCGATCGAGTCTATGATGTTAAGGCCGAGCCCTCCGACGCGGCGGATCAGCTCCAGCCGATCGAGCAAGGCGCCCCCACGTGGTGCAAACACCGCCTGCGCCTCGCGCGGCGGACCGCCCACCTGCCGCCACCGCTGGAAGAAGTCGGCCTCGGCCAGCCGCACCGGCCCAACAAACTTGGACAACGGAATGGGCAGCTCCACCGCCACGCGGCCCTCGTCGCCGCCAGGCCCGGCCCCGCGCACAAATGTCACTGCCAATGTGAGCGGGCGGCCTAGCTCGCCAGCCTCGGCTGCCGCAGGATCCACCGGGCCGAGGCACTCGACCTTAAAGAGCTGGTGCAGCTGTGAGCCCTGCGGCAGGATGGCCGGCACTGGCTGTACCAGCGTGATGCGGACGCGGCAAGTGGAGGTAGTGAACTCGCCCGAGGACGCGTTGGCGTCGATCGACGTCGATCCGTCCACCAGCGAGACGCGGAGGGAGGAGATTGCGCTCAGTGACCGGTTGCCCAGGAATATAGCTAGTCTCCCAAGGTGCTCCTTGTATTCCGATTTGAGGCCAATCTCAAGTATGGGATCGCGGTGCAAAAGACCGTTGGGAATTACGAGAAGGCGTCTGAAGAGGGTGCCGTCGTCGAGCACACTGCTTCCGCCATCACCGCCCCCGCCGCCAATCGTTCCGCTTCGCTCCAATTCCGAAGGAAGGGGTTGCGAGGCAGCAGTCTCTTTTATGCCTGCTTTGGTGCTGAACGAGCGCCGGCGACGACTCTGGCGCGCCATTTCGGCGTTTGCATCACGTCCACCAATAACCCAGGTCCTCTTGTCTTCGGTGTCCCTGGTCGCTGTTTGAAGACGCTTCACCAGAGCCGACTCTCGCTCTGGAAATATTGGCATCTCCTCGCAAACCGTCTGCAAGATGTCTTCTGTGGGCATTTCCACGATCGTAAGGTACTCCTTCGCACGTTGGGATATTTCCGTGTCTAGAACATGGCGGTTCATCTTGAAAACTCTAACGATCTCGTCCTTGATTTCCGGAAATAGATTCACAAACTTCAAGTAAGTGGTGAGGAGGAGTGCTTTGGTCTTAGGACTGCAAGCTGCATATTTTGATTGTAAAGCCGTAAATTGGTCGATTGGGGTGCAGCCGGGATTGTTCGCAATATAATGGCCAAACTCGCCCAAGACGTATCCTCCGACTTTAAGCGTCGTTTCGTGGCATGTTGGGCTATGCAATGCATTCATCAGAGTCGTGGCGGCATAAACTTGAAGGTCGTCGTTATTTGTGATAATTTGAATGATGCGGAACCAAATGTCGTCGGAAACGTGGTCACCCGCGATCGTGATCAGCTGAAGAATGACGTCGACATACCACGAATACTCCATCGCAAACTTTTCCGTAAGAATGGCAATTTTGAGGACCATCTCATCCCTGATTGCATAGTCGGCGACTTGAAGGTAGCGCAAAAGTTCCGCGACGATCACACGGACATTGGTCTCGTCGCACATACTGTACAGTAAATCCACAGCACGTCTCCGAACGCTAATATCTCTGTCCTTCAACGAGCTGATAATAGTCTCTTGATTAACCCGCAATGCGTCGATACAATTTCGTGCACCAGTGGCCGCCAAGTGGCACATTGTTTCGAGGCCAAGATATCTGATGTTTGTTTCCTTCGAAAGAATGAAGGTTCCAAGAAGACCGAAGGTTTGTTCGACCATGTCGGATTCCGGATCCAAGTGAATGCAGAGGTTGATTGCCTCAAAAAGGACCGCATTTTGAGCATTATTTCGCTGAACATTCTTGGACGAAGGTGTCGAGTTTTTGATGATATGGCGAAGTACACCCGAGAGTTGATTGATGGTTTGTAAATTACCTGTTAAATATTAGATTTGGACAAATGAAATTAACAACGTGCCTGGCGGCGGGTAGTACTGGAGCAAGCGGAGTAAGCGAATCTGAAGCCATGGAACAGGAACATCGTAGTACAAATAGTCATTCGTGTAATCTTTGTCGCTGTTTATCTGAAGGCATAAGCCTTGAAGGCACGGCAATTCATTTACCTTGACCAAACGGTTGACGGCCCTATCAACGCAGCCAGCATAGGCCTCTGGGTACTGCTGTGCTAAAGTAGTAATGAGGGTTGCTGTGGCTAAAGCAGTGCCCTTTCGGAATAAAGTTACACCAGTGAAGATCGGTTAAGTCCCTACTAGATCGTGGTCATCGAGCATGTTCAAAATTCTCGGTGCCCAATCCACTGCCTGAAAAAAATCCGGGTGCTTTCTGTACAGTCTCAAGAGACAAAGAGCGGCCTTCTTTCGAACAAAGCTCGATTGATGGCTGCGCAATACTGAGTGTAAGGTATGTTGGTGTCAACCAGTTGAAAGCATACCCTCCGACCAGAAGTTGCTCGACCTGGTATGAGAGAACCTCAGCCATTTCACGGCCGGCAACATTCGCAACTGCATGAATCGCAAGACAGCAGTGTATTTCGTTGCTGCTTGCCAGATCGCGTTTTAGGGCGTTCACGATAAGGTGCATAAGATCGCTCGTCTCGTTTAGGAGAAGTGTGCAAGCGAGATAGCCCTATCCGCAGTGAGTGAGCAGCAGTAGCAAGAAGGCAACATTAATACAATCTGCTTCTCGGAATACTTTGACGACTGGAGGAGCTGAACGGCTTCAGTGTGCCCGAAGTCCACGTTCCAACCAAGTATATACATATATATCAACTTCGCAACATACTTTTTCTTCTGATACCCATTTAATCCAGTGTCTGTGGGCGGTGAGCCGGTATGATCATTCTCAACGGTCACATACCTTTGAACTTTGATCGTATATTCGCCATCTCCTTGTTGACACGTTTTTCTTCGAGGTCCCGAGCACGGCCTACAAAGGGTCACAAAAGTGGGCAGGTGGATCAAGCAACCCACAGTTTCGCAAGTCCGCGATGAATACGGTCAATCCCCGCATAGACCTAAAATAATGGTCGTTCACGATGATATATGCCATTGGCTGATGGATCTGAACTCACATGGTGGCTCTGGGTTTGGAGTGGGAGGTGCGATCGCGCCTTCGAGTTCTAAATCAACCAACCACAGAGACAAGTCAAAGCCACACAACCTCACCAATTCTGTCACATCGGACACCACCCCCCGATTGTTTTGAAAGGAGAAAGTGCTTGCTATCCTGCCGATCGAGGAATACCTTCCATGGGAGGCGGCGGGAGCAAACTGCAGCCGCAGCAGCTGGAGGAGCTTCAAACCAGAACGCACTGTAAGTGAACCAAAGTCCCTCGCAAACTAACGCCGTCTCGAAGTTGACAGGAAAGAGCTTCAGCAATGGTAAGAAAATGCGCTATTTAGCAACGCATCAACCGTATGCGAAGGTACAAAGGCTTCATCCAAGATTGCCCGTCTGGATCGCTGGACAAAGCAGGATTGCTGAAGATATACCAGCAATTCTTTCCCTTCGGAAACCCTGGCCCGTTCGTCGAGCTTGTATTTGGCATTATGGATGCCAACAAGAACGGTAAATGGACTTTTCTGCTGCCTGCATTTGTTCTCACACAACTGCTGTTTTAAAAATGGGAGGTAAAATCGAGTTCCCCGAGTTTGTTCATGCTCTGTCGTCATCTTCCCGTGGCAGCCTTGACGACCGACTTCAGTGTTAGTCTGAACCCTGCCGCGCTCTTATCCGTTTTAACACACTACTCGATCTGAATACATAGGGTCGTTCAAGTTCTACGATCTTAATCATGACGGCGTTATTTCGCGCGAGGAGATGCTTCACGTTGTAACGGCCATTTATAACTTGGTAGGGGGGTCCATTACCTTCCCCGATGATGAGAGTACGCCGGAAATGAGAGTCGACAAAATATTTTCGATGATGGATAAGGTAATATATTCTGTTCAATAATCAGAGTTGATTCGTCCTTTGCAGAACGCCGACGGCGCGCTCGATTTGCAAGGATTTTCGGAAGGATCCCAAAAGGATCCTTCGATTCTCAACGCGCTTAATCTGTATAGCGGTCTTGTTTAATTTTATATTATTACCCTCCGTCAATGGATATCGGATGAAAATATTGGTGTTTTTTTTTTGAAAAACGGGTTAATATCCGAGTATTGCTTAAAAGTCGATCTTGTTCTCCAACTGAGAGTGGACGTGTCGTTTTGTTGCAGAGTTTGACAACGTGGTGCTTTTATCATTGTCTTGTTCAGGAGGAAGGCGAAAGGGTTCAATTCTGAATCGCTTTCGGCGCACTTGTAAAGCCAGCGAATGAAGGTCTGTATTGGACATGCGATTCGCGGACGTTAACGAGTTCAATATTGGAAGTTTGTGGACGTGCAGGAACCCATGATAGTCAGCAAATGCGTCCCCAAAATGTCTTTTGGAACCTTAGGGCAGTAATTAGCGCAGCTTGTAACCGCCGAATCAAGCATACTTGCAAACGTTTCAATCTCCAAAACCCCATCAAATGCATAACTTAGCCTGCGAATGAACGGCGACGAACTAATTCCGAATTGCTCGCCATAAAGTGCTGACGGGACAGAAACCATACACACTGCTTGGCAAGTCCGCAACATCGCTCGAATTCCAAAAAGGCAACGAAAGAGTGCCTGCAAACATTAGTCCAACGCCAACATTGCCAAACTACCTCAGGGCGCGCTGCTCCCCAAAGAGGGGACGCGACTGACTGCACTGCAATTCTCAGAAGCCCGTCGCTTCCTCGACTGCCACAAGTTTAGTGCTGGAGAGGCAAACGAATCACCCACTTAAAGCGTCCAGTTTGAATGATCTCCTTTATGGTTCCCAAAAGCCGCTCGTAAACATCTCCACCTTCTTCGCAAACCCAGTCATCGACGTCAATCAACGCAATCTTTCCAGTCATGGAATCAAGCGTTGACTGTGGAACCGCCTTCGTGATGTCGAACTTGAAACAGTAGGTTCCAGAGCCTTGCATGAACACAACAAAGATGTGAGAACCTGTCGATCCTATAACCAAGGCAAAACGCCTCTCACTCACCTCGGACGGCGGCGGCCCTCGCCGACGGCACGGCACCAAACTTGCCCTGGTTCTGGTATCGCCACGCGATCCTCATACGCTCTTCGTCGGCGCGAAGCCCGCCCATCGTCCTGCCGAGCGCCTCAGTCCGCCCGCCCGCCGCCTCTGCAGCCCCGTCTTCGCCATCGTCACCGCCCTCGCCTCCTCCACCGTCGTCCGCCCCTACTGGCGCCATGACTTCGCGCAGGATGCGCACGGGTGGCTCGTCGGCGGCGCTGGCGACGACGCAGGTCGCGTGGCCTGCGGCGACTCCCTGGGCTAGAAAGTAGCGCAACATCAGGCGCGCGTACCCCGAGGAGGCGGCGTCCTCCTGAAGAAGCAGCGTCGTGCCGACAGCCATGCCGCCGCCCAGGACATCGTCCAGCGTCGCAATGCCCGTCGAGGTCATTATCGTGCCGTTGTGGGCCGACACCCGCGTCGAGGGCGGCGCCAATGTTGGCGCCGCTCCTCGTTTTCTGAACGACGACGACATGTACGCACGGCAAAAATCAAAGATTGAAGGGTTTCTTGTAGCATATCCCATTAGGCAGTTTAGGAAATACTACGAAGAAAGTGCACAAGCCCGAACCTTCTATACGCCTGCGCGAACCTCTTCCCCAAACCGGTGATGGTGGTTCGAGACAGGAGCGTCGCTGGTTGGAAATGGTAGGGGGTGCAGGGTTTCCGAGATACACGGGTTGGGTATCTCATACACCAATAATCTGAAGGGTAAGGTAAGCCCCACAGGCATTTGGAACGAATTATCCCGTTTAAGGTCCAAAGTCACCGTCAGAGCCATTGTAGGCAGTACCTTTAGCATATTCGTCTGTGTTTCGGTTTCAATAAAATAGACCCACCCCTTCCCCAACAACCGAAAAAGAAAGTTAAGTAAGAGAAAGCCCTCGTCAGTTAAAAACAGCTACTTCTTTTTCAAAAACGACATCATAGTGCGCACGGCTGGTGAGGCCGGGGATGACGGGCCGCCAGCTTCGCTCTCAGGGGATGCGACGCTCCTGTTCCGAGTCCATCGAAGCCGGGAGGATGACGCGCGGATGCTGGACGCGCTTTCCACCGGCGATACCGTCGCCATCGCCAGGGGCACAGCACCTGGTTCATGAGACGGTCCCTGAGAAGAAGTCAAAAAAAGGACGTTGTCGGTCGGGTTGTCGACGTGGACTACCTGGGTATCGCGTGCTTGTCCATCAGCCGACGACAGTACAGGAGGGACCTCCCGACTCGGAGCAAGGTCGACCTCCTGCGGGGTGGCAAGTTCGGCGGGCTCAAGGGCTTCCGAGATTGCGCGGGGCGGATCGATTCCCTCGCAGACAGCGTCGAACCGAGGAACGACGGTTCTGCCGCGCGGAAAGTCGCTTTCGAGGCTCTCGGTGCTCACCGAGGCCGTGAGGTTCGCAACCTGGCGGCAGATGGGGCACTGGAACATGATGGTCTGGAGCAGGAACCTCGACACGCACTTGAAGTGGAAGCAGTGCGAGCACGGCGAGATGAAGATGGCCTGGAATGGTGCGATGGCGCCGATGCAGATGCAGCAGTCGGTGCTGCTCGATGCTTCGTTCTGGTCTTTGGACTCCTGGCCGGAGCCGTACGGGTTCGCCGCCTGGAGCAACATCTCCAGCGCCTGTTGGAATCTGTAGTGGTGCTTTAGTGTGCCGTAAAAAAAACAAATTGCTCTCTCCAACCCCAACCCGCCTCCGCCCCTGCACGTACTTGGCTGGGTTGGACCCTTTTCGGCGCATCTTTTCAAAGTTTTGGTCGCAAAACCCAACGCGGATGGACACTGCCTTGAAAATTGCTAAGGTAAGAAGGGAATGTGTTAGGTGGCGTATTGGTCTATTCAGCTCCGAAGCAACCCGAGTGGCGCACCTTCCGGCTTTCCTTTGAAATCAACACCAAAGTTGATGACATCATGGTCGCGCACAGGGTACGGGCGGCTCACTTTCCCTGAAGGGCTGAGACGCATCTTGTTCAAGAAGGTGCCAGACGAGCTTCCAACGTCCCTGATATAAACCTTTATTTTTTGGCGAAAGACGTTAGTTGCCGCGATGTGGATGTGGTGTCATTTTTGGAATATAGACCTACCTGCCCATCCTTGTGCCACATCTCTGCATGCGAACGGCTGACGACCTTGGATGTGAACCACACTTCTGTTTCTGACTCGGGTCTCAATGGCTGTCCTTCCTTGACCACCATTCGACCAATACGCAGGCGCTGCCCCTCCCTCAATTTCTTCGTGTCGATTTGAGTGTGTGCATCATTTTCACAGTTTTCGTAGAACGGGATCAGCTGAATCTGCATTACGTCCACCGCAGGCGGTTCGTACTCCTGGGAAAGAACCGGAGTCATTGCCGAGGCTTCGACTTCGTAGTCCTCGTCGTTGTTGATCAACTCCCCGAGCGCGTCGTTTGTCGGGGTTGGTTCTTCGTCGATTTCTACCGCGTCGACATTGGTCTGAGTTAAAAGGAAGTCGTTCCGGGCACCGCCGTGGTCGCTGCCAAGCTGCGAGTTGCTCATGGAACGATTATCGTTCGTGCCGTCTAGCGCACCACCGCAATTCCCATCCCGCGAGACGGCCCGGCTGCTTGTGGCCAAGCTACGTCCAGCCTCCGAAACGGATTCTGAACGATACAGCCCACGAAGTTCGACCCCTTCCAAGTCCTGCGGTTTCCCCTCACCTTGAGGGAACACCGCTACAGGAGCTTGGGAGGGTACTTCAGGCGCGATAGCGTTTGAGGATGAACGAAACATTAACGAACTATTTTGGGGTGTTGGTTCTTTTAGCCTGCCCTCCTTCTAGAAGTTCTATATTTGTCCTTCTGTTAAATTTTGTGTTTCTTTGCTTTTGCATGTTGAGTGATCAAATCCATTAAAACATTTGTCTGGCACCTCGATCACTGGTAAATCCTGCTGGATAAGCTGACATTCCATGTGACTTGTGTTGTGTGCGTCACCGTGCCATCCAATCTACACATCACTCTTAAGTCTTAAGCCTCAAACAGGTCATCACACTCAGTGTAAAAGCTTGTTCTGCTTCCCAGCAGAATTTGCACTCTAAGTGATCAGTTCACCACTAATTAGCTTCTGTGCTCAACAACTACTGTATAAGCTTAACTCCTGTGTTACGGTCCCTTATGACTCGCAGGATTGTCATGAAAATTTTTCAGCAACATTGGAGCATTTTGAGAAAGGGCACCACTGAATGTGCACTGTGTCTGTTGGTTAGGCAAGGTGTGCGCGGTCCGTGGTCGATTTATTTTTATAAGGGAAGTCCACAACGGGTCTTGACAAAAGTTTCGCTATAAGGCATTTACTTTCGGTAATCGACTTGACATTTACCCCATATTTATTGTGCTTAAAAGATCGATGGTTTTTCAAACATTGCAACATCGGAAAAACTTTCGCCTCAATTCAACACTCCTCAATCATCAAGCTCCCAAATCGAACTGTATTGCAGCGTGATATCTTTCAAATTTATGCCTGGCTCAGGTTTTGAGTCTATGTCGAAGATAAGGGTGCACGTTTTAGCTGGTCATGTTGCCTCACCTTTAGCCAGACCATTCGGTTCGCTGATGGCGTGATTTTCTTCAGAGTGACTTTGTGGTGGAACACATGTTTCGTTGGTCTCGGAGGGATCATGTACGAAGGACATCGCCCAGGGATTCGGCCGTTCGTCGCTTTCCGACGGCAATGAAATTAGCGTATTCGATTCGATAGACTCAATCGGAACTTCCGGCGCCGTCGTGGACAAGGAATCTTTTAGATCAAAGTAGTGTTAAAGAAAAAGTTAACCAATCTGATAATTATACCTCCAACCAGATCATTGGTGTTCTTTTCATCACAGGGGTTAACTGGAGGATTTGCCGCGTCGGTTTCATACTCTTCACGTGGGGTTTCAATGTCTTCTTTATCAGTGGCATCGGATGTTATCGAGGAAAGTCCAGTAATATCTTCAGACACCCTATGATTATCGGGGGTCGATTCGGCTTCAGTTGAAGAACTGGAAACTACATGAATCTGCTGGGAAGGTGTCTGGGTTTCCTCGGATATCTACGTTATGTAAGTTACACAAAATACAGTGTTCACTTTACCAGCGATTTCTGAACAACTGGTAGAGTTACGACGAGCTCTGACTTTGACTTGATAAATTTCGCGTTTCCTTCACTTCCTTTCACAGGATATGGCAGGGATAACTTTAGATAGAACTTGTCCGCAGACGACAGCTCGAACTCCTTGGTGTTGTCCTCTATTGTTATGTCAACTGCACTCGCAGAGTGGATGCCCGGAAGAAGTACTGCAACCTTGACGAACTCCGGCCTAGACGGCACTGCTCGATGAGGACCATTCAGAAATTTATCGTATGAAACGTGGTCTTGGCATGTGATTGTGTAAACCGGTGTTACCGGTCCAGTTCGCATTTCTCCCGTGCTTGAAGAGCCAATTTCTGATGGACGTTCATGTTTTGTTCCTGATTGACTTTGCAAGGACTCCAAAAACTTGATTGAACCACCAGCCGTGGAGGTTGAAGATGATGCATCCGTTGTCACCGGAGTCCTGATGACTGTCGATTTCAGCTCCCCTTTGTATTTCATTTTTATTTTCTTGCATTCTTCCGAGCTGTCAGCGAAGTTTAACATGGTACATCACGATGCGAGACCTGTATTCAACTTCACACCACGGAACTGCTTCTCGATGCCATCGACTGCAGTTGAAACTAGAAGTTTGAAAAAGTTTGGGTTACCTTCTCCCTTTGAGAAGGTGGTCGGGTGAAATACACAATCATATACAAAGCTTCGCTTCCCAGCTGGCAGTGTCCCTTTAGTAAAGAACCCGGCTCAACCGCGTGTCATCACCGTGATCAAAGTCAAGTCGGCCAGGAGTCAGACTGAACGGGATTGACCACATTTGGCCCTTTCCCCCCTTTTTATTTGCATGCTCCTTGCTCGAAGCGACTCCGACCTCTGCTGATTGGCAGATATTTATGAAGACCTTGTCGACGTCATTCGGGACACCCTCCGGTTCGGGCGGTCGAACGAAGCACGTTTTTAAGACAAGTCCAGGCGTGGGCTTTATCCATCTGATGCTGTTCCCGCGCTCTTCCTCGAGGGCGGCTATCTCGCGCTCATACAGCTGTTGTGATGCCCCCAGGTTAGTCGACGAAGAATGGGACGGCAGCACGAGCACCAGACCTCCTTGTTTTTCGGATCTGAAATCTCCTGGGCGTAGTCAAACAGCAAGTCACGAAACTTTTTGTCCTTGAGGGCGGTTTTGATCTTGTCGAACTCCTGCACGCGCGATCAGGTCTCGCTAGATGCCTCACACCCACACCCACACTCACACTCACACTCACTCACTCACACAAACTCACTCACTCAATCACTCACTAACTCACGGTCAATCAAGCCAACGCGCACGCAACCAACCGCATGAGAGTTCCATCTAAGAATCATGCAACAAGAAACGCAACCAATCAGAAGTATACCTACATTCATCCCCACACCTACATGAGTTCGCTGAAGGTCCCTATAACTTCACCGCCCTCGCACCACCGCCTTCGGGCAAGACCAGTCCAGCTCGTCCACCAGAACAGTGTAAGTATGCGCCGGATTCCCCACACCAACTTCCAAGGCGCCCGGTTCGCACCGAGGTGCCTGCGGCGTGACTTTCGCCCTTGGGCAACAGCTGGATCCGTGGGCGGCTGAACGAATGTCTAGTTGAACGAAACTTTCTGTAAGCAATGAATTGAAGGCGGGGAAACGGGGAACTACCAACGTGATAATCCCGCAAAACGGTCAACCACTCAAATAGCTCGTCCGAATTGGGCTCCCCCTCGCCACGCCTCGCCGGTATGCGATGCTCATATCTGCATCCAGTGGCGATGACGGCACTCGATCCAAATGGGGAGTGGTTACCGGAATCCATTGATTCTGTTGGTCGCAACTACCCCCTCAGTATAGTATATCGGGTTTTGTTCATCAGAAGGATATCTGAGCGTGCGAGTCCTATCCTTGCGGTGGCGGTTTGGTCAGACAGATTGAATAACCAAACGGCATTCACACGCTCGGAGAGGAATATCATCATTTACTTGCGCATAACTTTGTATTCGCTGCATAATTCTCTTGAACAGTCAATCGGGAAGAGGAGCGGGCAGGCGGGGAGCGGAAGGGGGTTGGGGGAGAGAGAGAGAGGAAGAAGCCACAAAAGCAAATCGCGAATTAAGACTACGAGGGTCGGATC
>JADGKE010009771.1:0-11751 GCA_026954515.1 Cladochytrium tenue
CCCCCATAACTCGTGCACAACCCACCTATCCACACCGGTGATCCTGAAGCGACGCTCCAAACACTTTCTTATCGTGTAATTCATTTATTCACCTTTCCTCCTCTGAACATTCTCGCATACCTTTCTATGCCCGCTCTGCTCTCCTCCCTTTGATCTCCGCCCTCACTTTGCCGTCCATTCACTCCCCACCAACAGCTTCCCTGCAGAGGACAGCAAAGTCCGCGCACGCGCCGTCGAGCGCCGCCGAGGCGGCAACGGTGCCAACGCGCTTTCGGTACTGTCGCAGTTCACGCACCACCCGCGCCCCCGTTGCGAGTTGGTTTGCGCCCTTGCAGGCAGCGCTCAGGTGCCGCGGCACTCGGTCATCCTCCGCGACCTGGCAGCACGGCCGGCCATCTCGACTGCTCACTGTGTCTTCCGCGGCCCGGAGTACGATGACCCGACTGCGTGGATCGTCGCCGTTGCGCCGCGCACAGACCTGCCGGACGTGGGTACGTGATTCAACACACTCTTCTGGGCGCGCGTTTCCGCTAAATGAACCGCCTCCCACACTTTCCTCCTCCTATCAAACACCTCTCCTTTCTGACAGGCACGACATTGGGGCAGTCCCCCAACGGGTCGCGGACCGTCATCAACCACTCAGCGCTCCCCGAGCTGACTGCGGCCGAGTTCGAGGCAAAGGTACACCCGACGCTGGAGCGGATCCGAGCAGCCGCAGCGGCGACGGCCGCCGCCGGAGCCGATGAGAAGCAGCAGTTGACGCCAGAGAGCGTCTGGGTCCACTTTGAGGGCCGGAATGTCCCAGAGATGCATGCAATGGTCGACAGCCTGATCGGCCTGCGAGCGGCCTGGCAGCAGCGAGAGCGGGCCACCATCAACTCACACGGCGCAGCCGACGAAACATCAACACTCGGCTGGTGGCTCCCCGCCTCGACTTTAGAGGACCAGCCCGGCCGGCCAGGCGTACTCAGCCAAGCCGTTGTGGAGTCGCCGTTCCCTCGACTCCCCAGCCCACGCTTCCTCCCCGCCGCCTCCGCCCCGACGTTCACAATCTCGGTCGAGTTTGAGAAGAACAACCGGCCGGGCCTGGACGCCCTGCTGCCTAAGGCCGACGTGCTGTTCTTCTCCAGGGTGTACGCAGAGGCCAAGGGGTTCCCGGGCCGCCCGGCGGATTTTCTTGCCACCATCCGGCGCGACTGCAAGCCGGGGTAGGTCGCCCCTGCTACCGTTCATCCAGCCCACCCCCTTCCCCCCCTACATTCTTGAGCCCAGCGGACCATTAACAGCGGTTGTCTAATAATTAGGGCTGTGCTGTTTCTCACCTGGGGCGAGGGAGGTGCCTACACCCTCGTAAATAGCCACCTGGACAGCCTTGCCGGCGTGGTGCACTCACCCGCGCGGCGCATAACTCCCGTCGACACGGTTGGTGCCGGGGACTCTTTTGCTGCCGGTGTCATGTACGCCATGGGAACACGTCGGGTGGCTGCAGCGGAGGCTGCGGCTTGGGCATGCGGCTTGGCCTCAGAAAAGTGCGCCAGGGTTGGATTTGACGGCCTCGCGCCTCCCGGCCTTTGATTCCAATCATCCACCGATTGGCTCTCTCTACCTTCCTTTTTTTATTTTTGGATCTCCATGGCCTTCCTCGTCCCATCCACCTTCAATGAATGGGGCTGGTCAAAAGTTGTTCACAAAGTCGAGAGAGGCAGGGAAAGCCGGATATGTCCTCAGGCGGAGGCGCTCGACCTCTTCGCGCAGGATTGCTATGTCTTGGGCTTGCGACTTCGCAAGGTCGACTAACTTCCGCCGGGTATGAATTTCCTTCAGCGGGGAGCTCTCACCCGACCCGAATGAGTGTGTTTTCAATACGGCTGTGTGAGGGGAAATGAAAGTGGTTATCACCGGGTACCAGACAGAGAGCAGCCAGGCAAATACCTTGGGCCCTCTGTATTTGCTGCTGCTCCATTACGGCTGCGTCCAGAGCGCGAAGCCGCTCCTCAAGCTTCCTATTCTCGCTCCTCTTCTCGGCGACCTTCTTTAAGTACTTCTGGATGATCTTTTGCTTATCCTCGATTTTGTGCAGTTGTGCCTTATGGGTGTATCAGCCATTGACCTTCTGACGCTGCGAAAAATAATCACCTTCTGGCCATGCTCGGATTGCTTTTCAAGGACCGCGACCTCGTTGCTTTGCTTCTTCTCGTCTCCGCTTCTAATGTATTCCTGCATTTGTTTGGTTATACGGAGCAGTTGAATATCCCGCGTATGAATAACAAGGTCTTCCGCCTGGAAATCTAACATCTTGTTTTCCCTTTTGGACTGTAAATAGGATCATTTTTCAGGTGTATATACCATTCGAGGGCGTGGATCCCTTTCCTGTAGTCTTTCATATCCTTGATCGCCTCCACTTTTGTTTCTCCCACTGTCACGATGGAGCTGTTCAGAGACTCGACTTGGCCCTTATGAATCAGGATTGCATCCGAGTAGTCCGTGATGATTGGTGCCTGAGTAACTTCAACCTTTGAAATTGAGGTTTAGAAATGATCCACACTGCCAGACTACCTGTCCTTGCTTCAACTGAAGGAGAGTTTCGGTGTTGTAGGTGATTTGGAATTTAAATTCAGACGATGCCACCATGTCTTTTTCGTGGCCTTCAAGTTGCTCCTTCACTCTCTCGAGCTCTGCGCTGTACGTCTGCAGCATTCGCTGTAATTCTTGAAGCTGCTTTTGTGATTTTAATAAATCACATTCGGCCGCAATCTTTCGGTCACGAAGTTCCACCAAATGTTGGAATACTTCGCTTGACATCCCTTCTAAGCAGTCTTGAGGCCTCAATGGAAGCGGATGGCCGGGTTCCTCCAAGTTGGAAAACTTCTTCTCAACATGCGCGAAAGGGGAAAATCCGTGGGTTTCTTCGGAAGATCCGGAGGATTTACTTCCTGTCTGCGAGAAACAATGAGCATTAGCATCGTCGAAAGCAAAGAACAAACCTCTTGATCTCTACGCTTGAACAGCTGGTAGGCATCCTCGAACTTGAAGTCATTTTGTAAAAACTCCTTTTTAAATTGCCGTTCAAGCTCCTTGTCCTTTCGAAGGCATGCTTCGTACTCTTCTCTCACTTTCTCGGTTTCTTTCTATAAAAAATAATGCAGAATCATACCAGCGTATGTAAATCAGTGGCGTATTGGGTTTGAAGCGAGAAGACAGATTAGCTGCTCACCTTTATTTCTTGATATTCCGCAGCTTGTTTCGATTTCTCCACTCGCAGTTTTTCAACAGAAAGCTGTAAGTGACGTTCCTACAGGTAGGAGGCCTTTTAATACCCTCAAAAAATAATTGAATTAACCTGCTCGACGTTATCTTCCATGAGCAACAGAGACTGAGATAATTTCGCAACTTGTAGCTCTTTCTGGAAGATGACCTGGTCGGTCTCAATTTTTTGCCTCAGGAACTCCTTTAACTTCGCATCGAAATTTGCACAGATTTCTTGGATAGATGTCTGGAGCTTTCTTAACTCCGTTTCCAATGCCTTCTTGTACTTTTCTTGCTCTTCCTGTGACCTTTAAATCAGGGGGGCTTGTGCCTATCAGACAGACCTTGAAAATGGCTTTCTTTTTCTCGAATTCCTTAACAAGCATTTTTTCCTCCTCAGTCATTTCCTCCTTTGGCTTTTTCATCCATTCAGGTTGAACCAATTCGACCTTTTCGTTTTCTTCTGACCTTTTCATGTAAGATTTAAGCCGTGGAGGCCTTCTACCTGTCCTCAAGCTTTCCGCCCATCATCATCATAAGAGCTCTTTCTCGAGAGTCGTTAGATTGCATTGCTTTCAGGAGCATCTCTTGCTCCAATCTCTGCTTTTCCAGGAGCGCCTTCTCTTCTTCCGAGAGAAACTTAAAAAATAATAATGATTATGACGCATTCGGACTTAATGTGCTCCACGGCAGATAATTTACCTTTTCTGCCTTGACCTCGCTATCCTCAACCTTAATTAACCTTTCCGGGACCTCATCAGCATCAAGAGTCGGATGGTAGATACTCTCTTGTAACTAGGAGTCAAGTCACACATCACACAACAGCAATTCAAAAAAATAACCTGCAACTCATTTAAAATGCTGGTGATTCTTTCGTTTTTCTCCTCTATTTTCTCTATTTCAGAAGCCTTCAATTTCGAAATTTTAGAGAACGACTCGTTAAACTTGATCTAATCAAGATGTTAGAAAAATTTTAATGCAGATGGGGCACTTTAAGCTCTTGTATTGATTCCGTCAAAAACAAAATCTGCAATTTCCTCCGGCTACTTGTTGTCAAATCCATTGGTTTCATCAATAGCTCATCTGATTTGTCCTTTTCAGACGCATCAAATGCAGCAGCCTTCGTATCTACGGCTGATGGCTCGATCGGCTGAGTGAAGTTAAAAAGAGGCAATTCAGAAATATACTCACCTCATCGATCAGCGGTGTCTCCAACAAAGGAGTTGGCAATACCGGAACCTGATTCCGCTCCTTCCCGTCAGAAAGGTAGAATCCGGTTAGAAAGCAATCGCTTGAGTGGTTTTGCAGAAGCCAACCTTCAATTTCTGGTCGAGTGCGAAGAATATTTTCCGGAGCAAAGAAAGCTCTGCGAAGATTTTGTTCTCAGATCTCTTCTTAATTGGAAAGTTTGTAACTTCGATTATCCTTCCTGTGACTAAATCGGGCGCGAAGGATTTTACGGATTGCCCGGCCACAGCCATTGAATCCCAGCATTCGGTCTAAAGCTTTATGATTAATGTTCTTTCCGTTCGATAACAAAAAGGACACCTTCAATCGAGAAAATAGTAGTTGCTTTATCTTATTGTCGTTCAGGATTTGGTCTTGGATATTTTTAACAGCGGCATCAGATTGATCCATTAGAGAGCCTCTTTGTTCGAAGTCCAGGATAAAGTTATCTTTTGTGAGCTGCTCCAAAGCTGGTTTGCGGTCGTTCTCTTCCATGACTGAAACAATTTTCTGTCGCAGTATCGCCATCTTTTCTTGAATGAAACTTGTACTTAGCTAATTCATGTTAGCTGAGGTTGTCAGATAGGGAAAAGCGACAATGCACAAACCGAATTCCTCTGGACTGCGTTCACTTCTATGGTTTGATCTGTCTGCAAATCAACGCTGTTGTCAGATTTTACTTGACCGTTGTTACTCATCTGTGTAAAATGTGAACTTCAAATTTAATAAAGTAACGCAATCACCTCCAGGGCGGTAAGCTGGGAAAGTATATCTTGCGCAAGCTGGGACTGTGCTTTCACCAATTGTTCCATTGTTGCCGAAGCCTCTAGAGCCGCTCTTTTGGACACAACCGTGGGGTGCTTCCATTCGTAAACTCGTAACAGCCCATCACCAGCACCGATCGTATATAGCACAAGGCCGTCGCGGTTGGAAGTAAGTGCCTTTATTCCGCCCTGAAATAAGTCATGCCCTTGAATCACAACTGATTTATCTGGTTCGATATGATTTCTAACGGAAATTTGGCCATCTTCGGAGTAAGTAAAAATCCAGTCCTTAGAGAACGACTGGCACATCCCACATCTTCCAGCACCATGATCATGGTACTTAATAAACCACAATAAGTTTAGAAATGCTGCATATATTACCCACCTCCACGATTGGAAGTCCTAAAGATAGAATATTTGAATTCTCGATAATTCGTGAAGATTGCGTGCTGAAAATTTTCATTGTCCCGTATGTATTCAAGGCGTAAAAGTTTTCGACTGCCGGGCTAGAGTCACTGTAAATCACGTCAATAGGTTTACCAACGCTGGAAACTAACCTCAGCATAAAATCGAAAGCGCAAAGAGATTCGTTTATTCTGAAAGCGATTGACTACCAAGAGTTAAATCATTGAAGAAGGTTCCATCGCCTACCGGTTCGAGATTATCAAACGTATCCAAAACATTGAAGTCATTTGTAAGTCTGATATCAAACTGCCAAATGTGGCTTTGCTCTTTTACAGATGATAAAACGTATATTGTCAGATTCTAGTAGAAAGCATTACAAGTGCAAACTTAAGAGGGCCATACCATTGCATGCGAGTCACTAGCAGTAACTGGGCTGGAATCAACACTCGAACAATCGGACTTCACTGATTGGATACTCTCCTTTCCAGCATGACCAGTGGGCAATATAAAAACTCCCAATAGCTTTGGCTGCTGAAATGATTTGATGAGAAATAACTTTTCTCTATTTATAGATCCAATAACAAAGTGGCCACTCGCGTCAAAATGTAACTGAGCAGTTCAGAATTAGCTTCGTGATTGAGTCTTTATACTCACATCACTGATCTCGCCATCTCCAATATTCTCTTCGTATATGACCCGAGGGGATCCCACTTGTATGCTGGATACGTCAAACAGAGTGCACTTGCCCTCATGCGTCCCGGTCGCAACAACAGGCACCAGGGGATTAGCCGAAAGGCATGCTAAATTTTCTTTGCATTTCCAGCTGGAAATGATATCCCTCCCATCTCGGGAACGTATTTGAACAAGACCACTCATGTACCCCACAACTAGCTGCTGGTTAAAGTGAAATTGGTCGAGCGTGACGGGACTACTCGAGCTTGCTTGTAAAAGCTGCAAAAGTGTGTACGTAAGATCGATTTGTAAAAATAAGTCAATTACTTGCGACAGAATCTCCTCCTGAATGTGGTAGACAAACATGTCTTTATTCACAGTTGTTATGATGATTTTCGAGTAATCCATAGAGATGGACAGGAACAAGATGGGATTGTTTTCGAAAATTGAGATTTTCTTCAAAACTTCTCCGCTATAATTCAGCATATAAAGTCCACCATCCTTGGAACTATTAATGAACCATGTACACATGATTTAATCTACCTTTCCTCCAGTTATCACAAAATCCTTTGCAGCAACAATGCAACAACAGCTTTCTGGTTGAAGTTCGGTCTCAAAAGGAGGCTTAAAGCCATATGAATAAAGTATACTCCTTTTTTGGGTTTGTGAGTTGTATATTGTAATAAGATCTCCAATTTCCCAGGTCGTCGCGACTTGACCGTCATTCATCCATGAATGATCTAAAGGTGTCACAAGAAATGACGCAGCGACTTGCATTCCAAGTGGATCGTCATCTTTGCTCAGCTCAAATGAACTTGTTTGAGAGATTAGCATGGTGTTCTGCGATACTTTTTGTGTTCCTGCTGGGGCATTTAACGCCTGCTGTTGCGGTTTGGCTGTTGTGGCATTGACAAAATCAGAGGGAGCAAATACAGCCCCTTCCCTAGATTCCCTGTTATGAGCGGCAATAAAATCACTTTCCTACCTCTTCTTAAGCGTCACGGATTTATACCCCTGCAAAATGTCCCAAAACACAATGTCGTTCCCACCACCAGAAGTGCATAGTGTGCTGGAATTCTCTGGATTAAATGAAACCTTGTGCACTGGAGCCTCGACTTTCGAAGTGACAATGCATGTTCCGGCCTTCCAGTCCCAAATCGACAACTGGAACGTAGGAACACTGCCAACGGCAGCCAAATACTTCCCATCATGGGAAAAGCATATAGCACTTATAGTCAAATCCATGCAGCTTAAATCTGACCAAATTCGTCATTTTTATTGAATATAATATTCATACCTTGGAGGTACGGTTGTGCATTTGGTAGAGCTGAAGATCCGCTTGGCCATTTTGTCACCCATATTTTTGTGGATGTCCTCTCTGAAAAGGCGAGAGTTGACTCTCGGATATAAGTAGCAAACGAGGCTATTTGCGCATGTGTTGTAATGGGTTTCAGCTGTGGGTACTTTGGAGGAACATAAGGGCCTATTAGGTCCTGAAGTTAGGCTTTATCTATGACGGCTTTCACGTAATAGCCGTACTGACCGCGCTGTAGCAGGATCTCGGCCTCATGCGATTCAAATTCTGCATTGACAGCAGCCGGTGAAGTCAGCTCCACAAAGTTTATGGCATTTCCAGATATGTAGGCGACGACGTTGGGGGCTATGAACTCCGGAGCCGCGAGGGGTGTGTGGCCGATGGACGAGCTGTGCAACACTCAGTTTCCTGGTCCACCGAACTAGAACGATGAAAGGACAACGCGAGGGAGCAGTGGGATTTCACCTCAGTTCCATTTCGCCGAACATTGCGGCGCCGACCGACAGGCCGGGCGGCGGCGCCGCGGCACCTCCGGGCTGCTGCTGCGTGCTGGGCATAAGCTGCTGTCGGAGCCTGGATCTCGCACGCGAGAGATTTGTCCGACGGCTGGCGACAACCGCGGTGAAACCGTGGTCATGCCCCAAGCGGCACCGCCGCCACCACCGCCCACCCGCCACCACCGCCACTATTACAAGTACACATCTCAACAACCAACGTAGCTAGTCCTCCACCATCAAGAATCTGTGGGAGGTTGTTCTCTTTTGAGAGGCAGCGTTGTCAGATAAGGACGAAAGCAGAATTGACAAGGCGAACAAGTACACCATCAATGCTGACCACCCGCCTGTTCGCTGTGTTTGTGGCCTTGCTTGCACTCGCCGGCCTGAGCAGCGCTGCTGCCAGAGAACCATGGTCTGCTCCGAAGAAGACCGACTCGAGGTCGCCTTGCCCAATGGTGAGAGTAGCTGATTGGGAAGGAAGCAACCTCACTGACACTTCCACTTGATTCGATCTTAAGCTGAACGCCATGGCTAACCACGGATACATGTGAGGCTCTTTGCCCGTGGTGCTTCGTTAACATGTTTCGGCAATTATTCGCATGCAGCAACAAGACTGGCGTGAACATTGCCCTCGGAGATGTTATTCGGGTCTTGGAGTCAGATACGATTGGATACCCATCCATGATCTCGTTCCTCCACCCCATGTTTGTTGGCCTGTGGGTGAAGTTCAACCCGAACAAGAACGTCGACCTGGAGGCATTCGATGGTAATTTCCTGCTGCTCATTATATGATCGCTAATCATCACCTTCAAAAAATAGTGTTTGATCACGATGCATCGCTGACCCGCCAAGACTTCGCCCTGACAGGCCACCGTGGTGTCGACAAGGAGCTTGTTGTAAGTTGCTCAACGATCCTGTGTCTTGTGGCTGGGCTCACACGATCTACCAGGCGCAGCTTTTGGCGCAGGCCAACGGAAAGGGGTACCTCGACTACGACGACCTTGCTCGTGCTCGCCAGCTTCGGTACGCCCAGAGCAAGGCCGCCAACCCAAAGTTTCACTTCTCCCTTATCGAACGATTCATGGCCATGCTCGAATCCATTACCCTGATGGAGGTGCGAGCGCTGCGCTTTGAACAAATTTTCTTAAAACCCCATCTGATCCGTGTCGTTCAGATCATCGGCGAGAACGGTCGCCTGCCAGTGGACATCACTCGAGACTTCTTGCTCCACGAGCGCCTTCCGCTGAAATGGAAGCCGCACAAGTGGGACATCAGCTTCTACGGAGTTGCGTTTTACAGAAGGCTTATTTTGTTCTCCATCAAGACCTACACCGTCGGTCCTCATAGCCACAAGACAGATGAGCTGTGAAATGGCTTCACCCTCGTTTGCTATTATCGTCTGTTTGTTGTGGGTCAAGAGGAAATATTGCCCCACTTTGGTTCCATCCCTCAAATGGCAGCACCCTTGCTTTCTCTCGTATTGGAAGAGGCAGCGGGGCTACCTCTCAGGCCTCTTAGTAATAGACATAGTTTGTTTCAATTTGTTGGCCCGAGGTTCCCAAGAAATGCCTCTCAGAATTACAATGCATTGATAAATCAAATGCTGCTGGAAGAAACTTTGTCACAAGGGGATAAGCATATAAGCCTTTTTATCTTTGACTTTCTTCCCAACGGATTTTAACTTCTTTGTTTTCGTCTTCGATGTTGTCGTTTTAAATAGTCTTCCGTATCTTGTCATCCACCTTCTTGGGTTTAAGCTGAAGGTATTAAAAAGGCATTTTGCCCAATTGGAAACAAACCTCGGCTTCATCGTTGTGCTTCTTCTTTCCAGATAGCTTCTTTTGAGCTTTCGTACTGTCTGAGCTGGAAGGGGGAAATCCAAGAATCACCATTTCATTCCTGTACTGATCAGCCGCCCAAAGCTCGTCCACCTACAATTTCTTCGATCGAAGTGAAGTATGTGTGGTTCACGGGGTACCACGCCCAGATTAGGACGGCCCTCGAGTGAATCGAAAGGTTTCGTGCCGGTTGCATGACTGGTTCCAAAGGCACCCCTTGCCGAATATTCGGAGACTGTAGAACCTCCATTTGGGCGCACGAAGCCACCAGCGGTTCCGCTTGAGGACCGAGATTTTGGGGCGGCACTGGTTTCGGTTTGCCCATACGCCCCACCGCCTCTGGCTCGGCCGTCGGCTCCCCTCGGGGGACGAGGCGGCTCGCCGCTAGCCCTCGTCTCTTGTTCTGAGGCTCCGACTCACGGTGGTCTGGCAGCATCCCTCGAGATCTAAACAACCCCGCGCTATATGCCACGCCACTCGCACATTCAACATCCGCCGGGGAATAAGCAGTCGTAGTTTGTGCAAAGGTCGTCGAGTTGCCAGGGTCGCCAGGGCGGTCGAGAACAAACGCGCCACCGGATGCATCGGGTCCCACTCCGGCCGAAGCGGCATCGCCAGCTCCAGCCTTCCTCTTTTTCTCGCCTCGAGTCCCACGGCGCTTCCTTGAATGCGAGGAGGAGGTGGTGGCAGCGGGCCCCTCACCAGCGGCAGAGCTCATCGCTAAAGTCATGATCCTCAAAGAATAAAAGTGTGCCTTGTTAGATTTGGACAATCCACTATTTCTCGTAATTGTCCCAGAGGAGACACCCAAGCATACGTCAGTGTTTAAGAACGAAAGTACGATGCGCAAGTAAGAGCAAAGCACACGTTCGTGCCTCTCGCCGACGATGAGTGATTCATCTCGTTCCTGGCTGTCTCGCCAAACACCGTGCCTATCGCGTTTAACTGGCAGTCTATTGCGCACGTGGGCGTACTGCCAGAGGCGGTGGATTTTACGAGCCCGCCCGGGTGAGTTAGTCTTTTCGGCTTCAGCATGCGCTGGGCTCGTTGTCATGCTCAAGTCGGTTTCTTCGACCGGCAGGTTCCAACAAAGTAACCGCCACCAATCCTGCCATCCCACGAATATTGCAATAACTGCTCCATTTCAATGCAGGAGCTGGACACCCCAACGGACGAAAATTCAAAAGCAGGAGAAGGCGGGCTGGATAAATCCAGAAAAATGCAAAGGAGATATTCGTAATGCCGTCCATATACAGTTCGGTTAAGGAGCTCCTTGTTCCCGACGACCCGCCAGTGACTCTCAGGCAGGTGCCCGAGCGACTGATGGCCGTGCGTAGGCCACCAGGTGCTGCGGCTGGCCTGCACGCGCGACGGGGTGCCCCTCGAGCAAGAGCCGAGGGAGACGGTTGTGGGGTGAGAGATAGCAGCGCTGCATTCAGACAAACTACATGCATGAGCAGGCTTGATAGCTTGATGATGTTATTTTATTTATCGGTCTTCTTCGCAATCAAGGTGGGTGGATGTGATTCTGAATGCTGATGCGCCACCTTCCAGAATACGTGTGTGGGGGGGAGGGGGGGAAGGGTAAGTCAGGTGAAGCTGCTCCCGTGGCAGGGAGGCAGGCTGGTGGCAGGCTGGTGCGTGCGTGGTCGCACAACTGTGGCTGCCAAGAGGCAGAGGCTATGTAAACCTGACAATAGACACAGCGGCAGACAGTGAGTGAGAGCGTGAGTATGAGAGAGAGACAGAGAGAGAAGACGTGTTTGTATATATATATATATATATAT
>JADGKE010009772.1:854-11706 GCA_026954515.1 Cladochytrium tenue
GGGGGAGATATTTTTAAAAACCCGGGTAGCGGGGGCGGACCAACAACGACCAACAGTGGGAGCGGGCGCACCCCGGCGCCCCCCCCCCCCCCCCACCCCCCCCCCCCCCGCCCCCCACCCCCCCCGCCCCCCCCCCCCCGGCCGGGGCGGGGGGGGGGGGGGGGGGGGCGGGCGCGGGGGGCGGGCCCCGGGGCCCCGCCCACGACGAGGTACGCAGGCGCTGAGGACCGGGTCGACGGCGGGGCCGAGAAGCGCTTGTACGCCTGTGTCGGCGTTGGGCGCGACGAGGCCGATGATGACGCTGATGGAATAGTGACTTCGTTCGAAATATCGCCGTAATAATACTGCCGATTCAAGGGATAGTGACAGCGTCAGCATAGGTGTATTATGTAGAAGGAGGTAGACGGCGGAGCGCGTGCGAAATTTGGAGAGAAGTAGCACGAGAGTGTATGTATCTCGGCGCAGGTGGTTGGAAAGGAAGGTAGGCAATGGTTGGGAAAACAGTAGGGAAGGGGAGAGGAGGGGTGAGAAGGTTCCGTGAAGAAATAAAATCACCTGTTCGAAATCGTGAAACACGCCAGAATCCAACGGCTGCACAAACTCGGAGCCGACAGTCGCGACCGGGCTCTCAAACTCGCCGGCGGCCGAGGCGTCGTCGCCCCCGCCGCCGTCCGAGGCAGGGCGAAACTCGGGCGCATTGACTGCCCCGCGGAGCGACGAGTTCTGTCGGGGCCGACTGGACGTGCCGCCGGCGGCGGCGGCAGCTTCGGTGGTGGCGACAGGAGTTCCGGTGCCAGAGAGACCGCCAGAGCCGCTGTTGGAAGCGGAAACAGGGGGCCGGCTGGACTCAAGCTTACTTGCCGGAGCAGCAGATGTCGAGGCGGCGGTGGCCGCGGTGGTGTCGCGCCTGGCTGCATCGCGGCGGCCAAGGTCGTACCGCCTGGACGTGCGCGCGGGGAACGGATTGGAGCCAGACTGGTCAATTGAAGCAGCCGGTCCTGCTGTTGCGGCGGAGGTGGCAGCAGACCCATGAGATTTCAGCGACTCTGGGAGAGCAGGAAGAGAACCTCCCCAACCACGGTTAGAAGGGCCAGAGCTAGGGTTGTGATGATATTGGTCCCGCGGTTGGCGGGGAGGGCGACGATGATAGTCGTCGACTTTTGGCCCAGAAACAGCGCTAGCTGTATTTGAAGGGGGGGATTGCTCCGTTTGCTGTTCGTAGTAGTTTGACCTGAAAGTAGGAACCGAGGCACGTGGGCGCAACCCTCGCATGTGGGGAGGGCCGAACGCGCCACCCGACGACGCCACGCCCGACGTTTGTGAGTGTCCTTCGGGAGCGTGCAAGTGACTTTGCTGGGAAGCGTTTCGGCCGCTCCGGTCCGCGGCTAACGCAGAGGGAGGACGGGGTCGAGCAGTGGTAGCTGCTGCGTCAGCGGCATCAGCGTCCACGAGCTCATGGAACCTGTCATGAACCCATTGTTGGTCAGAAGGACTGGTGGAGCCGTCCTGGTCATCGTACGGGCTCCGCCGTCTAAAAGAGCTCCAGGACTGCGCAAAGTGGCCAGATTGCCTGTTCCCCGACCGCACTGAGCGACTAGTAGTGTTCGGAGCCGAAGCGCGAGCGGACGGAGAAGGTCCTCTCTCGTGCAGAGGCAGGGCTAATGTAGGAGGAGGCATGCTAGCATCCGGTGCTTCCAAAGAAGACTGTGGTGGACCCTCGTCTTTGCTAAATGTCGAATTAGCAGTTGCAGCTGCCGCTGCCGCCTCCTTTTCCTTCCGGGCAGCCCGTAGCTTCTCACTATAGGGCTTCCAGTCCTCCCGAATACGGGATGGGGCAGATCTTTCGGACCGCGAAGACCGGGCAGCAGGATTTTTACCGTTCACTTTCGCTGGGGTTGATGCGGCGTCGGTCTTGGTATCCGCATTTGTGTCTGGAAAAAGTCCGCCGTCGCCGTCCTCCTGTGGCTGGTCGCCCCAATCCTCGCTCATTGAGGCGACAGCGACAGCCACCAAATCATCGTCGGGCGCCGTAGAAACCTTTGGCGAAGCTGCGTTCGAAGTTTGATCGAACCGAGGGGCGTGGCCATGGGGAATATTTTGAAAGGCACCTCCACGGCCACCGACCCTTCCTCTACCTCGACCACCTCGTCGGCCTCGACCGGTGCCTGCAAACGGCTCGTCGCGGTCGTCGTGTTGCCAGTAGCGCGTGGAGCGAGGGATGGACGAGGGGTCGACTGCCCTGTGGAACGGCGGCCGACCACGGCCACGTGAGGAGCCTCTCCCAGAAATCGATCGATATTGGCCATATTGGTGGTCAGTGTTGACGCTGCTTTCGGCGGTTGCATCGTAGTTTTCATGGTCAACGCTGTCTTTGCCGTCGTCACTTTCTTCCGATGCAGATGCGGACGCAGACGCAGACCGAGCGCGAGACGGGCGGGTTTCCTTGAGTCCAACGATGCGGCTACCTTTACTTATCGGGCCAGAACGATCGATGCTAGTTCGATCGAGAATCTGACTGATCTCGTCGTCGTGAACCTCAGCAGTGGGTATCTCGTCGTCATCATGTTCAGCGTCGTCCGAGGCCGACTCGGAGTCTGAGGAGGTTTCAGTATCCGATGAGCCGGAACTAATCGCGTCTACATCCTCATCATCCTGCTCGGCATACGAATCCGGAGTCGCATGATGGTCCTCGTCTTCACCCCAATCAAGAGTTGCGCCAGCCGCTCTCCGCCGGGCAGCAACATGGCGACGGCGAGGCCGAGCTGAGCGAACTGGGTGAATGTCGACGTGGTCCTTTTCGGAAATGACTGCTGCACGAGGAGTGGTAACCATTGCCGTCGGTGCAGATGGTCCTACTGAGGTCATTGCTGTGGGGAAAAGGAGAGAGGGCAAGAGACGAACGATTGGAGAGTTTAGGGATCAGATGCGAAAATGTTTCTGAACCGGAGAAGGAAGGAAGAAAGCGGATGTCTGCGAACGGCAGCGACCCGAGACGATCGGGAGGTGACCAGAGCAACAAGGGCGGAAAAAAGCAAATGAATTGAATACGGCATCGCACATGGACACAGCAGATCTCGATCCGAAAGGAACACACTGCTTTGTCGAGAGATATTGAGGAGGGATGAGTGAGAGGCGGTATAGCTGCCCAGGGATGGCAGAGGCCGCCGGGCTCCGGGCTGTGGGCTGCGGGCTGCGGGCTGCGGGTGGCGGGTGATGGGTGGCGGTCGGCGAGCGGCGGGGACGTTGGCGGGGCGTGGCTGTAGCGATGCGGTGTGGTTTTCCGGGCAGTGCGAAATCAAGCAGCCTGTCTGCCGGTCTCGCGGCCGCCGTCAACCTCCCTTTCTGTCTGCCGGCCCACCAATATTTTTTTCGTCCGGAGAGTTTTAACTGCCGGCCTGTCTCCATCGGCCTGGTAGTAACTGCCATGCTTTCTCGCTAACAAATTTACCAAGGCAACATTATTGCAAGATTTTTTAATTACACATAATTTTGGGTGCTGTGGTGGAGCTTAAGACTATGTAAAGGAACTGGCAGCATCAGCATGGCCCACATTCTACCACAAGCTTGACTGCAAGCCTGGTTACTTCCCCTCCCCTCATATTGCAATCAACGCCACACTGTGAGTGCCATGATTGACACTGCCAGCCTCCCACTCCTCCCAGGCCTCTTCTTCACATTTCAGCTCCTCAGTAGCATTGCTGCAAAGACTAGGCCTTGTGCCCTCTCCCCTTAGCTTTGTGTCAGCTTTTATTGGGAGCCTGCAGAACATCAAAGCAGCATGGGGAAAGGGATGATGAAGATACAGGGAGGGGGGGGGAGGAAGTGGGAACACATTGACTGGAGGTAACCATCAGCGTGGGAGAAGACGGCGCAGAACAACTCAGAAGCGGCCAACTCAGTCACTGGCCAGGGTGTCGAAGGGCGCACCAGGATGGCGGCCGGAAGAAGATGCACCCCCAGCTTTGCCGCAGACGGGACCTCATATTGATTAAGAGGAGGCGGTGCGAATGAAGCTGGCGGCCGAGTCATGCCGTGAACGTCGGGGGCTGGAAGCCAGCCGATTCGACAGCCACAGCAGCAAGCAACAGTGCATTAACGTAGTTGAATTCGGACACAGACGAAGTCCCATTGGTGCTTCCATAGTCTGGAGTTCATGCAAGTTCAGGAAATAGAATTGACCAAGCGCTCCTCCGCCACCATCGCCACACCCTCCCGCCACCAACCCGCCCGCATCACTTCCCGCCGCTGCCGACGCCGTCGCCGCAGTTAACAACCTCGCGCGGCAGCCGTGCCCGCGCGCCCCGCAGCGCCGCAGCCACCGCCGTTGCTGTCTCGTCCACCAGCACCCAGTATGCCGCCGCGTTCTCGGCCCGGTCGAACAGCGCCATGTGCGCCGCGATCTCGTCCGTATCACACGCCACAGCCCGGAACATGTGCGCCAACCGCGCCGGTGGCGGCGCGATGAAGGTGCGCGGCATCGGCGCCGCCGCCGGCTGCTGTTGCTGCTCCTGCTGCTGCCCAGTCTCGGCGTTGGCTGTGCTCGCGGGACCACCAGCGGCACCGTTGGCTCCGTCCGCGACAGCGTCTGCTGTGCTGTCGCTTGCCATCTCGTTCGCAGCCGTCAAGGCTGGGGTCACATCTGCACCCGCGGGTTCAGCAGCCGAAGCTTTCTCCGCGCCAACAGTGACATCGTCACCGTCATCGCGGACTGCGGCATCGGCAGCCGTCCCGCTCGAAGCCACCAGATCCAGATCGGGCATGGCTGCTGCCTGCGCCGCGTCGCCCTCTGCGGCTAAGCCATCCACGCTGCCGCCCGACTCCTCCGTCGTGGTCGACGGTTCCTGTCCTGCCTGGACCGTTTTGCTTTCTGTGTCGCCCGATTCAACAGCGGCGCTCGCGGGCGTCGAAGATGGAGGTATCTGCCGATAGGGGAAAGGTGAAGGGGAAAATGGCCGAGACAGGGGTCGGGTCAGCCCAAAGTTAAACCAACCAGCCTGAAGGCTGCGGCCCAACCTCAACGTAGAAGCACTTGAACGCCAAGCGGTCCTCTCGGATCTCTCGGTCAATGGCGGCGACCCTCTCCTCACGGTCCTTGGTCGACTCACCCCACAGCGGGTACAGAAACTGCAAGTGCCGCGACGCGGCGTCGCCTGCGTGCGACACGGCCCATGCTACCGCCAGCCGCTGTACGAGCGGCGCCGCCCCGGCCAGTAGCAGCCCGCCGCCAGAATAGTATGCACCCGCCGCCGCCACCGTCGCCGCCCCGGCCACTCCGAGCGTCAGCCAAGGCGTCCACCCGCCTGTCGCCGCGGCTGCCGCTGCTGCTGCCAGCGCTGCTGTCGTGGCCGAAACCTGACCACCCGAAGAAGACAATGACGCGTCGTCTACCGCAGTTGCGGGTGCAGATACAGCTACTGCCGGCTGCACTGGATCGTCGGTGCTGTGTGTGCTAGCCGACTGATCAGCGGAGCCAGCCGACACGGCCTCTGGGTCGGGCGGACCAGAAACGGCCTCCCCCAAAGTCCCCGCAACTTTCATTTCAGGCGGCGCTCCACCCAGACTGTCGTCAGTCGCTGCGCCAGTGTCGACGACAGCCGCGGCCTCCCCACGCAGGGTCATTTCCACGCCGGTCAACAGGCTGGTCGCCTCAGGATCGCTGTCACCGCCCGGCGGTGCCTGCTGCGGCGCCTGCTGCGGCGCGTCGGTAACATTTGAGTCCGCTGCCGCTGCCGAGCTGGCGAGCTTTGCCGCCCCGATCAAGACCGCTGTCTCTATGGCGGCGGCTGCCGCTTCGGCCGGCGCAGGATAGGGGCCAGGCGAGGGCGCTTCGGAAGCCTGGTTCGTAGAGGGTGCCTTGGCCGCCGTGGAACGGCCAGTCGAATCGGTGGTTGCGGCAACTTCTTCGACAGGGGCGTCCATCTGCTTCTCGTTCTGTTCGGCAGAACCGTCAGCCGCCGAGGCGTCGGTGCCAACGGTAGCAGACACTTCAGTGGATGAGTCTTGCAGTGGCGGCGGCGTGGGTGATGGGGGCGGTAGGGTGCCTATGTCGTCGCGCTTTTTGGTGGCATATGAGGCGGCGATGGCGGCACCCAGGCCCGCGACCGCGACGCGGCCCCAAGTGAGCCTGGGGACAATGGAAGCCGCGACACCGAGTCCATAAGGGATGGCGCCGATGGCGGCGGCAGTGCCGGCCGCCACGACGCCTGGAATGGCCCCCGCGGCCGAGTCGCGCACCCGGTGGACTACGGCGGGCGGCACGGCCGAGGCCACGGCTGCAGCCGCCGACGACGTGAGACCGTAGGCAGCAGCTGAGGCGGCAGTGGCGGCGCTGGCGGCCGTGGACGCTGCCGCCGAGGCCGTGGACGCAGCTGCAGAGGCCGCTGAGCGGGCCGACTCGAGGGCGGACGCAGCTGTCGGCAGTGTTGGTAGTGGGGGCAAGGATGCGACGAGGTCAGTGGCGCTGCGAGCACCATTGGTCAGGGCGTCTGGAAGTGCGGCGGCGACAGTTCTTGCGGTCGAGTTGGCCGACTCATAGGCTGCTGTGGGAAGACTAGCAACTAGAGTGGATGCGGCGTGAGCCGACTCGTAGACCGAGCCTTGGATATATGAGAGGGCTGTCTTGGCTGCTGAACCCGCGGTCTCCATGGCGGATGTGGAGAGCGCAGTCACGGAGGTCGGGATAAGGCTTCGTGAGGCAGAAGGTCCGACGGTAGGAGCCGGGGATGGAGACGTTCCAGATGAGGGCGCCGTTGGGTTGTCAACCTTGGAGGTCAGCACGTCTGTGGAATTTGACTGTTCCACCACAGTAGTCCCCGCCGCGGGGGGTAAGTATGGTGCAATAATTGACTTTGCCCGGGACGAGACCCCCGATGTATACACGGATTGGCTGAGGCCGAAGAAAGGTGAGTCGTACGCCACAATGGCAACAACATTGACAAACGACTTAGTGGGCAAGCCAGCAATATACCCAGAAAGGGGCATCTTTCCCTTATTCGACGTCTTCTTACTTGGGCTCGAAAACGTCGAATTTGAGTTGGAAGTTGACGGTGCGCTTTCCTCATCTTCAGGTGAGGCAAACACAAGCTCCACAGAGGTTTGAGGGTTGGAGGTAAGAGTGTGTGCAGAATCCGTGTCGGGAGTAGTTTTGATTTCGGCAACTGGTGCAGATGGGACTGAAGCCGAGGGCGATTCAAGACCGTAGAGCTTCCTGTAAGCTGTATAAGTGAAAACAGGACGAAAAAATCAGTTCATGAACCGTGACGAGAAATGCGGCAGGAACTAACCATCAACGGCAAGGAGACCACCCATCGAATGTGCGAGTATGACAACATAGTCGTACTCTGGAACAGCGGCATTCATGACAACTGGGTTCAATGGAAACGTGGGAAATATTTGCGTAGTTAGTTTTCTTGGTTAGGTGGAGTATGACAATACAGGAAGCTGCTAACACCAGCTTGATAACACCAGCGCACAGGGGTACAATTAGATCATGCAGCGTAGCTGCCACTACCACGCTACACGGGGCTAATGCATTCTGGCAATATGGAGAGATCTGGGTGGAATGAAGGCATGCAGTGGAAGCAAAAGGAGCAACCCAAAACAAGGGGTATTATTTGTAGGTGGAGGGTTGGGGGAGGCAAGATCAGGCCTCGTGAGGACTCACTCCAATCGTGCAGGTGCGCGACGGCCTTGGAGACGCTGCCTTTCGAGTCGAAGGTGGGCAGTACCCGGCACTCAAGTCGCCGCAGGCGGTGCCTGTAGCGAAGCGCCTGGACGAGATCGGTAGGGAAGCCTGCGAACGATGCGTCGCTGCCCAGGAAGCCGTGCACAAAGAGCAATAGCGTACGGCCGGAGGAGGAGCGGCCGCTGAACGGCGGCGGCGAGGACGTGGATGGGGAGCCGAGCGGAGAGACAAGGCCAGCGGCAGCGGCGGCGACGACAGGATCGTCACCATCGTCCTCGTCGTCGTCGTCGTCGTCGCTCAAGGTGTCGCTGTGGTCTTCCCATGGGGTGCCATGGTCAGCGTCAGCGCTGGCGGCGTCGCGGGGCGCCACAGGAGACGGCGGCACAGGCGTCGTCGCGGAGGAGGCGACGGCGCGGTTGCCGCCGCCGACGTCACCGCCACCACTGATGTCGCCGTGGACACCGCCACCCACCATTGCTGGGAAGACAGACCAGTCCCAGAAAGAGACAGAGAGAGAGGAGGAAGGAGATGGCCGTCAAACAGGCGGCCAGACAGGCGACCAGACAGGCTGGAAGCTAGACAGGCAATAACAGGCAGCTAGACTGACCAGCGATTGATTGCACAATTGGCAGACAGGCAGTCAGGCAGACAGACCGGAAGTAGCACCAGCAACCAAAACTCACCTTGTCACACCAATAGTGCCTTGTCAGTGGTGGCGCCCACAACCATGACCCCGAAGACCCAGAAGGCGCGACGCCCTGTTGCCCGCGACGCCGCCGCCACTCGCCGGCCGACGTCGTCGAAGCAGGAGCTGCGTTTGCGTCCCAGCACCTCCATACCTCCTCCAGCACCGCCTCTGCCGCCCACCGTTGCACGCCGCGTCCTGCGCGTGTTCCGCCGCGCGTGCTTCCTCCCCTCCACTGCCGCCAGCGACGGACCCAACACGGCAACGACAGCAGCAGCAAACGGAACTGCTGCTGTCGAAAATGGCACCAACGACGACGGAAATAGCGATAATGGCGATATCGACGCCTCAGAGCTGCAGCAAGTTGCCCGCCACCTGCGCACCATCAAGGACCTGTTCCTCCAACGCAACTACGAGGCCATCTTTGGCGCCGGCGCTGCTGCTGCCTCCGAAACTGGCACTGTTAATGCTGCAGTTGTTTCTGCAGCGTCCAACGCTGCCTGCGCGTCCGATATCGTTGGGACAGACGCAGGCGAACCTGGCTCTGATGCATCTGTCGTGAACGCCGTCGAAACGTCCCCGTCACCGCTCGGCGCTGACCAAGATCGGCTGCAGCTTCTGCGCGTCTACGTCGCCGCCTACTCGCCGTCGCGTGCCCTCTGCTACGCCGACCTCTTCCTGCGCGTCCCCGCCCTCCGCTCCGCCCTGTCCCGCCCGCCGCTGCTGCGGCCGCGCCGCCATCGTCCCAAGCCGCCACCGCCGCTTGCTGTCACAGCTGGCGCTACTCCGCCACCGCCGCCGCCACCACCACCTCGCCCACGCCACCGCCGCCGCCGGACGTGCCGGGTCTATGCCCTTGGCGCCGGCTCCGGCGGCGAGCTCGTCGGCATGGCTGCGGCCGCCGCCACAGCGCTACGCGAAGACGAGGCCATGGGCCGGCAACGAGGCGATGGTGAAGGCAGCACCAAAGCTGGCGGCCTCAAAGTTGACGGCGGTACTGACGATGACGACGAAGAAGACGACGACGACGTAAATGGCGGCGAAAGTGAAGGTGTCGGCGAAAGCGGTGACGAGGACGAGGACGAGGACGGCGGCGATGTCATGCTCGACGTGCACGTGCAGGACCTGGCCGACTATGCCCACGTGCTAGACGCGGTAGTGCGCGAGACAGCCCGTGAGTTTGCCCCGGGCACAGGCGGCGGCGGCCGTGGCGATGACGATACGGCACCGCGGCGCCTGCAGCTGCGCGTACGCACTACCATGCCCCACGACCCCGTCACGGCGCTGCTCCGCGGCGGCAGCGGTGGTGCCAGTGCCGGTGCCGCAACCGACTTTGAGGCCGCCGTCGCCCGCGCCGACCTGGTCACGGCCCTGTTCGTGCTCAACGAGGTGCTGGCGGCAGGCCGCCGCGGATTTGTCGCGCTGGCCGCCGCCCTGGTGCGTTGCATGCGCCCCGGTGCCCTGCTGCTCGTCGTCGACTCTGCCGGCTCCTTCTCCGAGTTCGAGGTGCGACGCGCCGGCGACGGTGTCGGCGGCGGAGGCAGCTCGCCGTCGTCCAACTCCGGTGACGCCTCGTCGAGGACCTACATGGTGTACGCGCTGCTCGACGCCATCGACGCGTTTGAGGTCGTCGAGGCCACCAACGCCCAGTGGTTCCGCTTGCCCGCAGCCGCCACTGGCCTCGACTACCCGCTCAAGCTCAACAACATGCGCTATTTTATGCGGCTGTATCGTCGCCGGCCTTGACGTTCATGGATAGAATTATTACTCCTTTTTTCTGCGTGATCGATGGTGAGTGGTGGCCAAAGAAAGCTGGGAGATGGTTGGGTGGGGACATATAAACCATGTCCAGGTCACGCTGAGTCTCAACGGGTCCTGCTGAAGGGTAACCAAGAACAAATCAAACGTGTATTTAAATGGGTCGAGAGGAAGAAAGAAAAAATAAAGAACGGATCCCGGTGAAGCAAACCAAGACGACAAAAGAAAGTGCGAACCCGATCTCCTCTCTATCTTCATTCGGCGCGGCGGCTCTGTGCGCTGAATGCCAGCAATGCCTTCCATCCCGGGTTGGGATCGAGTACGACGGCTCGAATGCCCCACTCTCGATCCGGTCAGCACCTCCTCCCCCCCAGCCCAACACCCACTAACTATTTCTCTCCACTCCTGATTACCCTTTCTCGTTGGCGTCTGGCCGATTTATTCTTGCGTTGATTTTCTTGACATCTGTAGCCTAGGCCCATGGTGATCCTGTGATGATGTACCGCTCCCTTCCCCCACCCCCCGCTACTCCCTCTGGTCAACGCACCTCAAGGCTTTAGCCTTGATGACAAGCCCCGAGTTTCCGTCAACACAACACAACTAGCTGACCGGTGATGCCCGTCCGCAACGAGCCGCAGTGTTCCAGTAGATTCTAGGGCATGGGCGGTGCATTTATTGCTGCTCGGCGCGAGGGAATTTTGACGGGGATGGGGAGGGCGGTGGAG
>JADGKE010009774.1:0-11650 GCA_026954515.1 Cladochytrium tenue
CCCCATGGCAAGATTAAGGCCTTTTTCATATACTAAGAACCTCGTTCAAATGCGAATCAGAAGCGCTACGGGATGCAAATCGCCGTCACAGCTCACAGCTGTGGGAGTCGGGGCAATAGTGCACTGCTTTTGGTACCTTCTTCGTTCCTCAGCCAGCTTCACAAGCGGTCGACTTTCAGCTGAGTATCCGTGCCGCACGCTGGCAGCAGATGGACGACCCCCGCTGTCCTTCTGGCTTGGAAGTTACCGAATTCCGTTGGCCGCCACCTACGGTTGCGACGAATCCGGGGAAATGCTCGCGTGCAATATTCTCTTGTTTCTCCTCGCTACTCTGGTACCGTTCACGTTCGGTCATCTCGTTCGTCACCGAATCGCGCCGTCATTCTTTTTCTGGTTGGTCAACAAGCAGTTCGGCCATCAAAAGGTGAGGCGAAACAGTGTCTACTTGCGTGCTCTGCGACGCACCGAATCATTTTCCGTTCCTTTTTCCTAAACCACCTGTACTACATTTCAAAATACTTGTACTTATAGCATATGTAATCTTGGTGTTCTCGGCGTACATTGTTTTTTCGGCCTCACAGATCGGACGACAGCCTTGGGATCCCTATACCGTCCTTAAAGTCTCTAAGGTTATCTTTCCACCACCCGGGCACCCTTTTGGTCCACGCTGGCCCTCTTGTTCTGACTGTTGCCTGTGGGTTGACTTGAAAAGGGTGCATCAATCTGGGAAATTCTGGGTGTGAACATAGGCCCGTGGTATCGCTCGATATACACTTGCAAGCCCCTACGGGCGAGCGTGCGCTGACCGGGGAGGGTATCCGACAGTAGGCGCTGGTCGAGGCTGGCCTCCATCTCGTCGGACGAGTAGATGTCGTTGGCCCAGGTGTGATAGAGGACCGCAGTGGTATCAGGACTTGTGGCAGCACAGGCAGGTGGTGTGGTTCCGCCGTGGGCAAAAGAGGCGCCTCGAAGGTAAGACCCACAACCACCTTTCAATTTGGAGAACTCATACCATACGTTTCAAAGCGATCAAGGAATATAACTCAGGTACCCATCTCACCATGCAAGAAAATGAAAATTACAAGTTCGAAAAGCAGGTAGCAGTTTCACTGTCATCCTCACAGAAACTCCGCTGGGGCGTCGGGGCCGCCCTGGTTATCGACGCCAGCTGCGCGAAACTTATCGCCACGGACAATGTCGACGTCGTCGGGCGGCACAACGTTGCACTCGTCATTTCGGGTCGAGTGGGCCTCGTACCACGCCGTCACCCTGCTCGTCACGAGGCGAAAGTACTGCCGGAAAACGCGACGCTGTACGGGGAGCGATTCGTGCGGCGTGCGGTCCGTCATCCACGCCACGCGGCAGGCGGCAAGGTTCGAGGTGTACGGACGGTGCAAGGCAACGTCATTGATGGGGGCTCCTTGGACCACTGCAATGACACCTCCTGGAGGGCCGTTGTCGAGGTCGTGTCGGAGGTGCTCGAGGTTTCCAAGTGGCCCAACGATCTCTCCGTGGTCGTGCACAATACAGTCCCACACGTGGCAGGTGTCCGGTACGCTCGAAGCTTGGAAGACGCCACCTTTAATCTGCCAAATGGTGGGGCCTGAGGAGATCGTCAAAATACAGAAGGGATCAAGGGAGGCAAGGTGATATAAGTATGACCAATAAAGGTCATACCGGCTCCTAAGCCCCAGCGGTAAAGCCTCCGTGTTAACTCGCCACTGTCATCGACTCCGTCCTCATCAATCTTGTAATAGCCGGGAGATTCGATATGGAGACCAGGACGCCGCTGGGATGCACCAGGTTCCACAAAGCCCTCATGGATGGTCAAATACCCAACTGCACCGTACTCGTCGGGACAGTGCTCCAAGCACCGATTGATAATGGAGGAGTAGCGCTTGCACTTGTCTGGGAGGGACGCGTGGTATCCCATCTCGATCGGAAGCATGTTCACATGGAACGGCTCGACGAGGTCCTCAAGGCTTCGGACGAGCGCCTGCCGATCAAAATCGCTTGTGTGATCGTTTTCAGCACCAAAAATGTCTTCCTTAACCTCCAGGGGATCGATCAGGCCGTTCTCGACGGCCCAGTTCTTAAGCCCGTCCCACAAGCCCTTCATGTCGGATCGTATGGGGGGTGAGTCGCCCTCGTTGTACCAGTTGTCGAAGAAGTCGTCACCCGTCAGCATGCTTATGGACCTCTTGTCGTAACGTTCGCCTACGGTGACCTGTGCGCTCAGGTCGCGCCCCTTGACCAGTGGAGGCGGAAAGTCGATGTGAGCGAGGTTGGGCCAGAAGCCGTGCTGGGTCCAATCGAGGTGGCGGGCGCGGGCGGTGCGGAAGACGGCGACGACCAGGCGCAGGGCGTCGCCATCAAGGCGAAGGACGCGGAGTGGACTCGAGTTGCTGAGTAACGCGCCGCGGAGCAACTGCAGGACGCTCGGGTCCCACCGTCGCGGTTGTGGTGGCCTCATCGCAGTCTGTGGCTGCGACGCCATCATATTCGTTCTCTTGTTGCTCAGCCACTGGGTCTCCCGGAAGAATGGATGCCAACGAAGTGCTCTCAATTTCTAACCTTTTCGATTTCTGAACTTGGGATAAAATTCGAGATTTGCACTCCAGGTTCAAAGAAATGGTTCGTGTAACTATACATATATGGAGAGGGTTCTGGTTGAGTTTGTATTCAAGACCTGGTAATTCTCGCCTTTTGGCGAAGTACGATGCTGTTCATTACAAAAACTAATTGGAGTTACATTGGCTCAAGATCGTGGGCATTAAGCCATACAAGCAAATCAAAATGGCGTTGCGTGCGGGAAAGAAGGGGGGCGGGTCGGAAGAGACCAAATGAAATTACGTCCAGTATTATTGCTGTCATCCTCACAAAAACTCCGCGGGGGGGACTGGGCCACCCTGGTTATCGACACTGGCTGCGCGAAACTTATCGCCACGGATAATGTCGACGCCGTCGGGCGGCACAATGTTGCACTCGTCGTTTCGGGTCGAGTGGGCCTCGTACCAGGCCGTCACCTGGCTGGTGACAAGGCGAAAGTACTGGCGGAACACGCGACGCTGTACGGGGAGCGATTCGTGCGGTGTGCGGTCCGTCATCCACGCCACGCGGCAGGCGGCCATGTTCTGACCGTTGCGGTGGGCCGGAGGCTGAGAGGTGTGCGAACGGCGGCGGTCGCTCTCTTTGTGCGGAGCCTCGGGGACCACTGCAACGACACCTCGTGGAGGGCCACTGTCGAGGTCGTGTCGGAGGTGCTCGAGGTTTCCAAGTGGCCCAACTATCTCGCCGTGGTCGTGCACAATACAGTCCCACACGCGGCAGGTGTCCGGTACGCTCGAAGCTTGGAAGACGCCGCCTTTAATATGCCAAACGGCTGGGCCTGAGGAGTTCGTCAAAATACGGAAGAGATTGACAGGAGAGAGAAGCAACAGTGAAGAAAGTATAGCCAACAAAGTCCCTACCGATTCCAAAGCCCCAGCGGTGTAGCTTCTGTTTTAACTCGCCACTGTCATCGACTTCGTCCTCATCAATCTTGTAATAGCCGGGAGATTCGATATGGAGACCAGGACGCCTCTGGGACGCACCGGGTTCCACAAAGCCCTCATGGATGGTCAGATACCCAACTGCACCGTCCTCGTCGGGACAATGCTGCAAGCACCGATTGATAATGGAGGAGTAGCGCTTACACTTGTCTGGGAGGGACGCGTGGTATCCCATCTCGATCGGAAGCATGTTCACATGGAACGGCTCGACGAGGTCCCCAAGGCTTCGGACGAGCGCCTGCCGATCAAAATCGCTCGTCTGGTCGTTTGCAGCAGCAACAATGTCCTCTTCGACCTCCAAGGGATCATATAGACCCTTGTCGACGGCCCACTTCTTAAGCCCGTTCCACAAGTCCTTCATGTCCGATCGGATGGTGTATGAGACACTCTCAATGTACCAGTTGTCGAAGAAGTTGTCACCAGGCAAAATGCTGGTGGACCGCTCTCTGTGTAGGCGCTCGCCGGTGGCGACCTGCGCGTTCAGATCGCGGCCCTTGACCAGCGGAGGCGGGAAGTCAATGTGGGCGAGGTCGGGCCAGAAGCCATGCTGGGTCCAGTCAAGATGGCGGGCGCGGGCTGAGCGGAAGGCGGCGACGACCAGGCGCAGGGCGTCGCCATCGAAGCGCAGAATGCGGAGCGGACTCGAATTGCTGAGCAACGCGCCGCGGAGAAGCTGCAGCACGCTCGGGTCCCACCGAAGCTGTGGTCGTGTACTCGATGTTGCCTGTGGCTGCGACGCCATCTTTTTTGTTATCACGTGGCTGAGCCACAAATTACTGCTACGCTTTATTGACTATTGAGGCCCTCGACAACCAGAAACGTTACTGTTGCCTCAAAAATTCCGTTAGCCAGATCCACCCCGATAAAGTAATTAGAGGCAAATTCGGCCAGTTCAACAGTACGCCCTCGCGCACTCCTTGGCTAGCTTGCCCCTGCCGTTCATTCAGCTGTTCTAAAGGGAATGTTGGAGTTGACAACAAAGCCTCGGCGCCTCGAAACTCTCTTCAAGAATGTGCTATTTCGGTGTGCCCGGAAATGGTCCCAGCATTGCCGTTCACGTTGTCACGAAGTACGTCGAACAGGATTAATGAAAGAGGAGGTCGAAATATCGATACATGACATGTTAATTCAGCTGCAATTACCCACACCCCTCTTGGGTTGCCTATTAGTTCGCAAGACACATGTAACCCTACTGATTACTAGAGTAAAAGCTGCGACTACAGATGTTTCTTTAAGCGTTCTAAGAGGTCTACAAGAGTTATGGTCTGAGAACTTCATTCTTCCATCATTGTAAAGTGAATTTCCATTAGCAAGTCAAGCTCCTAATACTTCTAAAAACCTGCACTCTTCAATGAAGTAATTAGAAGCATATTTGGTCAGCACCACAGCATGACCTCGCGCACTACTTGCCTAGGTTGAACCACCTTTCTCGAATTTCTTCAACATTCTAACTGGTTAGAGTAAATAAAAGCGCCACGCAGGCCGTTGTTGTCTTGACACCAGAACACCTCCGAAAGGCCTTGTAGATTAATGCCGCGTCGCAAGGAAGACATGAAGCCGAGAGCATTGCTGCACGTCCGAGAGTGCTGACATCCATACGAAGGCGACAGCGTGGTGCGAGGCTCTCGGCGTGGCAACAACGAGTGCAGAGCAGTCAGCTCCTCCCCCCTCCCAACTCAACGGTGCTACTTACTACAATTACGCTGAATTCCCCAGACTACGGATTACTTGTCTAATTTACTTATTAACCACAGCAGTGGTGAAGCACATTCACTGCCTATACTTTTTTAGTGACGAATGGATCTTAACGGTAGGGGAGGTAGGAGGTGAGGGATGCCCCACTAAACCCACTCCCTTCCGCTTTTGCCACCCAAGAAGCTACCGTGGTGGGGTACGTAAAGTAATTTAGCGGCGATACGCCACCACCACCACCCCCGACCGCCTTATCGTCGCCCAGCCGGGCTGGCGTCCGCGCCGTCGCACCACCTTCACCGCCGGGGGGAGGTTGCAGAGGCACTGCGCCCACAGAGGCCCTTGTGACAGCGCCAGCGGCGGCGGCCCCAGGGTGCCGCGCCGCGTTCTGGTGTGACCGACTCCCACACGACCTGGACAGCGGCTGCCCCGGATGCATCCGTAGCTGCAGGCTCGGCGAGGTGTTCGGAGGTCACAGGACGGCCATGTACGGGAGTCCGATTTGCAGTGACGGTAGCCGCTGGCGTCGCGACGGACGCTGGCCGTGTTGCTGTCCTCGAAGCACTCGGCTGGCGGCGCGGATGTGACGGAGAACGGATCGCCGGCGGCAGCGGCGGCGGCCGACGTGGAGGGCAAGGTTGAGTTTCGTCTGGCCGGAAACTGCAGGCTGGCCTGCGGCTGTGGCAGGTGGGCGTGCGGGCGGTAGTTGCAGAGCGCTGTGTGCGGGAGATCGTTGGCAGTGAGGCGCAGGGAAGTGTCAGGGGCGGCCTGGATTCGCCAGCTCGCTCGACCCAGCGCAGGTGAGTGGTCACCATCTTCATCGTAGTCCAGGAATCCCCTGACGAAGGCAGTCTAATGCTGTAGAAGCCCGGCAGCTCGACGCTCATCGACGACGAGTCGCGAGGGTCGGGCGCGGGGGTCGTCGGCGGTGGTAGCGGAGGCCTCCGGCCCGAACGGCGCCGGCAAGCCATCGTTGGCGGAACGGGTGTGTTGCAGCGTCGGGCGAGCCATGCGGATTTCCGTCGGCTCGCGCAAGCTTGCAAAGGACCGGAGCGGCGAGGAGGTGTCGTGAGGCCCAATTCCAGGGCGAGGTGGAGCTTGAGGTCATGAGAGCAGGGTTGAAGTCGAAAGGGGTCACCGAGGCGGATGGACATGGCCGTCTAGTTCATACCGGCCTGTTGCTCGGCAGCCGGCAGGTCGGTCATCTGCGTACCCTGGACCTCGTCTTCGACAAACAGCGCGTCGTCGACAGCGTCACGCGCAGAGCGACGCTGAAGCGATCGTTGAATCATAACCAAAGCGTGGAGACGTACAGGACAAACTTTTCTTCGGCAGAACCGGCCAATCCGACGTCTTGAAGCTCGCGAGACACGTTGTCGTTGAACTTCGACACAGTTTCGAGCATCCGGTGAGTCTCGGAAAGTCCGGCCGATGCATCGTCGAGTGCGCGCCGGAGGGCCATGTCGGCAGCTACGGCTCGTGTATTTCAGAATGGCAAAAATTAGAGTGAAAGTTGGCATAGATGCGAGGCTCTCACCCAGATTGGGAAGTGCCGGCATGCTCTCAGCAAGCCGGAGGCGGGGAAACAATGTTGAGTCGTCCGGCATAGCCCTGTGCTTGATTTGCTGGAAGGAATCGCGGATCGCCTATGCGCGCGAATAGCGGGTGGGTATTGAGCTCCAGGACTGCAGGCCCTTTCATTTAAAGTTGCTGTGATAGCATCTATCCGGAAGGCTGGGCATGCATCACAATGCCGGCGTCCGGGGCTGCCCTGGTCGCAATGTCGGCGAGGAAGACGGCGGGGACTGCGAGCAGTGGCACCAGGGGCGCCAAAGACAACTTCGGCGGCTGAGGGGGCGGTGCTGCCTTCTGCTCCTGCACCAGCCGGCGGACGCTGGTGCTGCTACTGCTGTTGCAGGGTGGTGATACGCGGCGGCATAGGCCTTCTGCGCGGTGGCGCCAGTCGGCGGCCGCGGCGTCGAGGCGCCGCAGGGCGGCGGCGTCCATGGTTTTACCGAAGTCGTGGCAGCGCCACGGTCGTTGCCGTTGTCATCATCGTCGTCAAGAGCCGACGCGCGAAATGCACAGAACATGGCAATGCCAAAAAAGGGAAAAGGAAAAAGCAACCAAGCACACTTCCCACTCGGTAAAGAATCAAGTTGCACAGCGACAAACTTTGAAACCCAAACCTCGGCCACTGCAGAGCTCAGCAATGAATTTTTTGATTTATGGGTCGCTTTCTGCTCACCACAATCTCGGCGATTCCTCAAAGGGACGAGAGGTAGAGATCAGTGGAGGAGAAATCACTTTTTCGTTGTCGTAAACTCGTGGCCCTATTTTCGGCCCACCCTAACATTCTTTGGAAGTCAGGCAGATGAGGCAGCTATGGGCGTGTTTCAGGCGTAGTAAAGCAATTGTTCCTTGTCAAGCGAGAAATCTTCCCTCAGACTCCCTCGACGCGTCTCACCCACACCCACCCAACCATGACGGCCACGGCGTCCACCGCTACGGCAAGGAAGAGGGCCGACCTGCCCTCCAAGGAGGCGTCCATCCTCAAGGCTGTCATGGTGAGTACGTGCCTACAGCAGTAGAGGCGCTGTAATGCTGCTGCGGCTGTTGCTGCTGTGTGGGCCCTACTTGTGCCCACTATTCCTCATTCGCTCCGCAGTCAGGATTCTTATTGCTCGCCTGCTTGCTCCTTGCCACCCAGAAATTCTATGAAAACAAGCAATATAAGAAGGGCATGAAGTCGTGCGACCAGATACTACGAAAGTGCCCCGAGCACGGCGGTTCGTTCTTTGTGAACCTTTGCCAATTCACAGGCAGATATCCCTGACGCCGCACACCCCTTCCTCCCTGCTGACAACCAGAAACTCTGTCGATGAAGGCGCTCTTCCTGTCGTACCTCGAGCGCAAGGATGAGGCGCACGAGCTGATCAAGAAGGCAGTGAGGCTGGAGATCACGAACGCCGTCTGCTGGCACGTCTACGGCTTGATCCACCGAGCGGAGAAGAACTACGAGGAGGCCGTTAAATGCTACGCCCAGGCAATGCGGCTGGACAAGGAGAACGTCCAAATGTTCAGAGACAATGCCATGCTGCAGATCCACATCAGGAACTACGAAGCGTTCGTTGTGAGTTTCCAACCGCGCTTGCGCGTCGGTGCTCGCATTAGACGCACATATACTGAATCAAGCCACAATTGGCTTTCGATGGTGATAGGAAGCAAATATTAACCTTATCCTTTTGCGGCCGCAAGTCAAGGCCTATTGGATTTCACTTGCCGTATCGTACCACGTTGTTCGCAACTATGATGCTGCTCTTGAAGTTCTTCAGCATTACTTCGATATGTTCATGGTGACATTTGACCAGCCATTCCTGGCGTTATTGACGGCCCCTAGACCTATGTCGAGCCAAATGTGGAGTATGAGAACAGCGAGTTCTATCTATACCGCACGCAGGTGCTCTCAGATGCTGGGCGCCATCAAGACGCCCTCGATTATTTGACAAAGTACGAAAAGAAGATTTTGGACAAGAAGGGCATGAAGGAGGCGAGAGGTTAGTTTGCTTTTTGCAATGTCTGAAATTATGTTGATCGAAAAACATCAGCTCCACTGCTTTCCGAAGTGGGGGACGAAAAGGCAGCCGAGGCTGCTTGCATGGTGCTTGTGAAGCTAAACCCTGACTCATACTACTATATCAAGCAACTGCTTAAAGCAAAACACCTTGATGGAGATGGTATTCTAACCTGCTCTGCTAAGTCCAATATTAACCCACTACTTTGGTCTTTAAGCCTTGGATGAGGAGAAGACCTCGAGGATCTTCGAGCTTTTTGAGGATTTGGCAGACCAATTTGGGCGGTCCAACGCGATTCGGAGAGTACCCCTGAACTACGCGACCGGTAAATACCCGTGTATAAACTTGAGACATTCAATTTGCATAAACAGGTGAGAGATTCGCACGGCGCATTGATAGCTACATGCGACCAATGTTTCGCAAGGGCGTCCCGTCGCTGTTTGTGTCAATAAAGGCCCTGTACGGGGACTCTTCACGGATGGAAGCTGTAGAATCGCTGGTCACTGGGTACGAATCGTCGCTTCGAGCCAACAGCAGCTTTGAAGCAAATGCGAGTGAATCCACGGATGGGGACCTGCCGGATCTGGAGCCACCATCGGCGCTGCTCTGGGTCCTTTATTACCTCGCGCAGCATTTTGATTATCGAAAGGACTATGCTCGAGCCTTCAAGTACATTGAAGAAGCGATCAAGCACACGCCTACAATCGTCGAGCTATATATGACTAAGGCCAAGATTTTTAAGGTCTGTCTCTTCTACCCAGACTTTCTTATTGACGCTAATATATTCACTCTTTTGCGTTTTAGCATGTCGGTGATCTACAGTCTGCAATGGAAACCATGGACTTGGCACGGAAGCTCGATTTCCAAGACCGTTTCATCAACTCCAAATGTGCCAAGTACATGCTAAGGAATGATTGTGTAGAGGATGCTGAGAAAACTGCGGCCCTGTTCTGCAAGGTTATTTTCTTCTGCTTCCTCGAATTGTTGTTTTGATCTTACTGACATCTCTCTAGCCCGACCTTGCTGATAAAATGAAGGATATCGTCGATATGCAAACCACTTGGTATGAGTACGAATGTGCACTTTCTCATGTGCGCACAGGCGCGTTTGGTCGGGCACTGAAGAGATTCCATGAGATCGAAAAGGTTAAAAGATAACCGCTGCTTTCTTTCATGTCGACTCTCGGACTCACCTCTTTTCCCGTAGAACTTTTTCGACTACTTTGACGACCAGTTCGATTTTCATAACTACAACATGCGCAAGATGACTGTACGCGCCTACCTGGACCTTCTCCGCATGGAGGATCGCCTCAAGAGTCACCCTTTCTACTTTAACGCGGCTGTGGCGGCCGTGCGGCTGTATGTCCAACTTCTGGACAAGCCGTCTGTTGAAGAGCGCGAGCGCACTGCAGGAGGATTAAGTAAGAGACTTAACCTTCTTTTCGGCTGTGAGGGGTGAACCAAGTAACCGTCCCGTTTCCCAAGACGACCTCTCGGAGTCTGAGCGTCGGAAAGCGATGCGCAAGGCACGAAAGGCGGAGCTTGCGAGCGCCGGGGCTGCTAACGGCAATGCGGTTGCGGCGCCGGTCCCGGCGTCGGCCTCTGCGTCAGGGCATGGGTCGAACGCTCTAAACAATGCGAAAAAGAAGGTGGACGAAGACCCCGACGGCCTGAAGCTCCTCGACCCCGCGGTTCTCGTTTCGGATTGCATGAAGTTCCTGCGCCCGCTCCTGGAGCTTAGCCCCGGCCGCATCGAGTCGCAGGTCCTTGGCGCCCACGTGTACATTCGCAAGAGTAGGGGCAGAGAATTGACCTCCTCCGTACCCCCCTGATTTTGCAGTCGTGTATTTCAAGTTATTAACTAGTCTTCTTTAGAGAACTACTTATTGGCCCTGAAGTGCCTCAAGAATGCGTACCGGATCGACTCGGTGAACCCTGAGCTTCACCTCGCAGCAGTTCGTTTCCTGAGTGAAGGTTAGCAGTGTTTGTCGTGTTTTTTTTTTTCCTTCTGGGTTTTCTGCCAATACTGACGTCGTCAACGCACATACGAATTTCAGTGTCCTCGCCAGCGGCGACAACAAACGCAGCTGTGCGCGCCGTCCTCGACTCGGAGACAGCGCAACTCTTCCCGGGCCATAGCGGCGACGCGGCGGCGGCGCAGTTCAACGAGGCGTACGCTGCGCGCCACGTGCGCTCGCTGGCGCAGCTGGTGGCGGCGGCCGAGGCGGCCGTGGCGCTGTTCGCGGTCGCTCCGGTCCCGGGGTCAACAACGCGCGCCGCCTTCCTGGAGGAGTCGCGGCGCCGCGTCGTCCGCGCCAACGTACTCAACGCCGTTCTGGCCGGTCCGGCGGCGTGGAGCGGCGTATCTCTCAAGGTACGTGTGGGCCGAAGGAGAGCGAGCAAAAAGAATCGGCAGCGGCACACAAGGGTGCACGCGTATTTCTCCCCCCCTCCCCCTCCACCCCGCCCTTTGGTGTATTTTATTTTCAGAAAGCTAATGGCCGTGTTGCCCGTGCGAGTGCAGGTTGCCGTGGACGCGCTGGCGGCGATCGGATCGGTGGGTCGGCTCGGCGCATCGGACACGGGCGTGGCTGCGGCCGAGCGGGCCGAGTTTGCGGCAAAGTGCAGGGAGGCGTTCCCGTACGCCACGGCGTTCCGGGCAGAGCAGTGAGGTGGAACGAGGGCTGCGAGAAAGCCTTTTCCCTGCCTGCCTGCCTGTTCTGCCTCCTTTCCCGCATCTTTGTCCTCGGTCATTTTGTCGGTACCCTCCATGACCTTCTCGGCCCTCAACCCCTCACCTCTTCACCCCATCCCATAGCCCCCCTCCCTCTCC
>JADGKE010009775.1:0-11623 GCA_026954515.1 Cladochytrium tenue
ATCTTTCAAAGTAAATCTCGAGGCAAAAGAATAGCAGTTCCGAGGGAGTGATCACCTGTGGTAGGGTCGACCTCGCACAGCGCCGGCCCGAAATGGATGCCCATCCGCACCGACAGTCCCTTGAACAGCAGTACGTCCTCATCCACCCTCTTCTTCGGCTGGTCCGCGACCTTCCTCGCGCCGCCCCCAATCTCCAAGTTCTTCCCCACAGCCGCGCCCTGGCGCGCCTCCTCCACCGACCACCACACCTCGCGGCAGTCCGGCAGCCGCAGCAGCTCCTTTGGCCACTCGACGTCCCGCATCGCCAACTGCACCTCAAAGCTCCACCGGACCGCCGCGAGGACATCCTGGAACGCGACCATGAACGCGTCGCCCTCCGTCTTCACCTCGTACCCGCCAACTTCCGCGAGCAGCTTGCGCATAAGCCCGTTGTGCAGGCGGATGGCGAGCCGCATCGTGTCCGGATCCGCCTCCCAGATTTGCGTCGAGTTTTGGATATCGGTGAATATCAACGCCACGGCCCCTAACGGCGCCTGGAGCGTTCCGCTAATGACAGGTTTCTAACATTATTTGGTCAGCAATTAAATTACAACATGCATAAGGTCACCGAAAAAATACCTTCTCTGCAATTGATGCTGCCTCCTCAGGAGCAGAGTGGACGGTCAACTCTTGGCTCGCAGGCTTGACGGCAGGCTCCGACAGCCTCGTTTTAGTGCTCCTCCGAACACTGCCCAAGCCGATGACCATGACCGCCATTCCTCGTACACCGCCTCCGCCTCCTCCTCCTCCAGCAGTCAGCCCTCTGGCGGCGCTCATGGCCAGGTCACGCAGTTTCAGAGCAGCCACTCCCCAGAGGTCCGCCTGAACAGGAGCGGCCTTGGTACTATTGTTCTTATCGGCCACGGTTCGCAACGCCTCGTCTTTCCCTCCGAGCATCGTCTCGCGGACAATGGACACGATTTGACGGCCTCCGTCGGCGTACCCGCCACCATAGCGGAGCGCATCCCAGACGCCCGAGCTCGCGATCACCAAAAACTCGTCGGCGTCAGCTTTGATTCCTCCTTTCTCAGAGCGCACCGCGCGGCATTTGAAGTCTGTGGTAGCAATGTGTGGTGCGGGAACCACGGCCCCGAGTAACGGAAGAAATCCGACCCCGCGCATCAGAGTCGGGGTGGAGTCTGCGGCCAACGGGTCCAGCATCACGTCGATTCCAGAGGAATGTATTCTTTTCAGCTCTGGGCTCACAGCCAGTCGCTTGAGTGAGTCGTGCGGAATTGGACTCTTTGAAGCGATATCGGCCACCGCCTCCGCGTTTTGATTGTCTGCCAAGCTGGTCAAATCGGACTTCAGAATTACCGGCAATTCATCGAAAGTATTGTCTTGTTGGCACGAGCACCCTTCAGCCGAAAGTGTAAACAAATGGCACTCGCTCATGAAGTGAGGCTGGCCATCGGCGCGAGAAACAACAGCGATTCCATCCCCAGCATTGCAGACGAATATTCGACAGTTCACGGGTCGTTCTTCGGCCGCTGAGCTCACAATGTACGCTATCGTGATTGAGCAGCCAGGTGGCTCCAACACGCCTGCTCTCATCTGAGGCGAAGCCCGGTTTTGGCCTCTTTCGTCTCTACTCCAAAAGGAGTAAAAATCTTTCGCCACTCTGAAATTGGCTTCGAGCACTGCTCGGCGGAGGCCGTCTTTAATGTGATGATCAGCCAGGGCAGTTGGCATTTCAAACAGCTCCCTGCCTAGCGCGCTGGCTTCCAGCGCCTCCAGCTCGGCCGCCAGTAGGTCTGCGAACGAATCATACAAGAACCGGGCTATCCTGCGTCCTCCCTCGGTCCCTCGGCCATCAAACAGGGCAAACAGTGCCTCATTGTCTCTCCCCCTAAACTGGGGGCGTACAAGATCCCAAACGTCGATGGAACACGACGGTGCAGAAGCCTTTCCCGGCAACGCTCGCGTCTCTGTGGAGCCGGACTGAAATAACGAATCGGCGTATCCATAGCGAAAAACACCCTTGTTGGCGCATGGAACGGATATATCCGATCCCGTAGTCCGTACGCGGCGAAGTCCCGACTCGTCCGGTGGGACCATAGTACAAGTTACATCCATGAGTCCAACCGATTGGAGTCGTGTGAGATTGGCGAACCCCGACGAATCGAGTCCAAAATTTGCGGTTTTTGGATCCGGGAGCGGCATTTTCACCTCCAGTCTCCTGTTCCCCGAGAGGTTCAGATACTTGAGCCCGACGTTCCAGTTCCAGTTCCAGTCATACGGCTGAACAAGTGTGCATAGATCAGTACGCTAAAATCGGAAAATAAGGCCGGTTCTTTACCCAGTTGCACATGTTATACCGCAGCCCCGAACCTGTTCCGGTCGGTCCGACTTGACAACCAAGGTCAAAGTGGTTGAGCTTCACGAGTTTGGCGATCTCGCCAGGGACCGACGTTAGCCTGTTACAGTTGACGTATAAGCTTTTGAGGCCGACCATCTTCTCGATTTCCGGCGGGATGGACGTTATGAAATTGCCTGCCACATTGATGAACTGCAAGCGATGAAACCACGGGTCCAAGACTCCAGGTAAGGGGTTTGCAGTCAGCAAATGGGAAAAATCTGCGATATGATTGTACGAGACCTCCAGGTGCTGGAGCTCCGGCAAATAAAAGAGCGGCAAGGCAATATCGTCATTTAGGTGGTTGCCAGCGAGTATCAAGTGGGTCAGGGAATAAGAGAGCGGTGCGAGTGCGTTGGCGGCTCGGGCAGACTCGCTCGCGGAACTGAAGCCGCTTCTGAAAGAGAATTTCCCGCTCGCACCAGAGTTTGGCCGAACCGAGTTGGACGAGATTCGAAAGTGGGCACGGCGAAGGCGGGATAACGCACCCGGCTTCGAAGGAACTTCGTCGGCTGCGTCCCAGCTCGTTTTCGAAATTTGGCTTTCTTCTCCAGGTCTCTTGCTTTCCTCATTTGTATCCATAGCGTCCGGGTCGGGAAAGGAAACTAAGCAGTTGCAAGACACATTTAGAAACCGCAGGTTGCTGCACTCCCATATCTCTGCAGGGAGTACTTTTAATTGGTTTTTTTCCAGCCGTAAACTTTCTAGTTTCTTCAAGTGCCTAATATCCAAAGGCAAAGATTCCAGTAAATTGCCGCGAAGTGTCAATTTACGTATTCGCAGCGCTCCCAGCAGGGTGTCTCCTCTCAGGAAGGCAAATGAGGGAAGGAACTTCAAGCGGTTGCAGCCAAGGTCAAGCTCTTCCAATGCCTCCAAATCCATAAAGAAGTTATTCGGAAGTTCGTCAAGTCCAGAGTGCTCAGCTCGAAAAACTGTTAACAAACAAGGTGACTTTATAATATTCAATAAACACTTGCGAAGCGGAAACCCCGAGTTTTGATTTGAAAGATGCAATGAGCGAAGCGCCGGGAACTCCTTGGCACTGCAGTTCTGATCGGTGTCTGAATTTTGATCAGATCCATTGAAGCTATCTGGTATTAATCCATTCCCACAAAGGCGTATTGTTTCCAGTCCAGAGCACCTCCTCAAGACCTCCCAGAATGCCCGACTAGTTGGGTAACATAGCAAATTTCCCCTCAAGTCCAACTCGCTGAGGTTCACCAGAGACGAAAAGCCATCGGGAAGGTCGCCATTCATCGAATTGAAGGCACATTTAAAAACGGAGAGTGAGCGAAGGTCACAAATGGACTCTGGTATTGGCCCCTCCATTCGGCAAAATGAAATGTTCAAATTCGACAAAGTTTCTTTCCATAGGCGTAGAGGTATCACCGAAAGTGATGGAAATAGATTCATTGACAAGTTGAGAGTCTTGATGGAACTCATTCCCTTGGCAATTTCCTCTGGAAAGGATTGAAGCTCATTCCAGGAAAGGTTCAGCACCTCCAACACAGAAAGCTCTTGAAGACCAGAGCCCTCCAGGGTTTCCAGTCGATTGAACGATAGATCCAAGCACTTCAACCACTTCAACTTAGAAAACGCAGGAGGTACTGTGGAAAGGCGGCACTTCGCCATGGTTGCCACAGAAAGCTGTGTGGCTTCTGATAGCACGGTGGCACTAAGCGATAGGCCAGGGTTTCCAGTCAGATCGAGTATTTTGACCCTCTTGGAGTTGTTTTCCAGTGCCGCTGGTAAGGAAGTTAGGCCAAAGTGGCAGAGTTTGACGGCCTCGGAAATCTTTACATCTAAATCCTGGTGGGCTTTCTAATTTGTGTCAGATGCGTATGTGTGTACAATTTATACCGTCAATGCGCCCATATCCTCAAAGCTGACTTTGAACAGGACTTCCAGGTCACCGCGCAGCAACTTTTGAAGATCGTCGCTTGGTTTGTAACCAATCCGTTCCAGAAGGGACACGAAAATCATAATGGGCAGATCATCATCATGCAGGATCCGCGCTGTTTACATTCGTAAATTTGAAAACGACAAAGAAATACTCACTGGTGCCTGACGATTTGTCCTCAACAAGCAAAGAATACTGATTATGGATCCCACCAGCAACAAATTTGACGCGTAGAAGGTCAACCACCTCTCTGGCAGTTATAGATTCATTGCAGTACAATGTCGAAGACGCTAGGCTACGACCTTTAGTGTGGACTCTGAGATAATGTTTTCTGATGTGGTCGACTGTCCCCGTAGCACGTAGAGGAATACTTTCTGACGAGTTTTCGATCGGCACAAAAGAACTGCCTGAAGCAAGGGTAATGAGCGAGAGTTGCAACCATAACTAGCCAACCTGGCGAACGAAGTCGTTCTACTACAGGATCCAGCATCTCCGTGTATTCTGCTGAAGCAGGGAAGGACAAAAGTGGCGAAACTCTCCAAGCGACCTCCTCTTCTTGTGGCGGTGGTGCGGGCCATCCGGAAGTCACGATCGAAGGCAACGTGCCGAACTTGCGACGCCACGATGGCGGCGCCGAGATCACAGCGACAGCAGCAGGGTCTTTCTTTTGGCCTTGAGGAGCCGGGTCAACCGATGCCGACATTGCACGAAGCCGCGATTTCAACGATCGCTTTTTCGCGGGCTTCGCACCAGGCGCGTCACCACTCGTCGGGGCGTAAGAGTAGAGATGTGGGCCACCGAGGAGCGATCGACGGTTCCCACCCTCACCCTGCTGCCCAACACCAACCGCCATAATCTGGCTCGGCAGCTCTGCGCCAGCATCCAGTGGGCCGACTCGCGGCGTCGACGTGTCCGGCGATCGCTCGCTCCGCCGTGGCGAATACGCACCGGCAGTCTCGAGGAGCGCGTGGGCCTCATCCCAAAGTGCAGAAACGGCCCATTCCCATGATGGGGGGGCGCCTGAACTGCCCGGCAATTTGGCTACAACACCGGTGGCGGCGCCGGTGGTGACGGCGGCGATAGGGAGGCTCATGGCTCCCGTACCCGCGGGACGGATCCGATAAGAACACGCGGTTCAGAGGCCGACGAGTTGCGCGATTGCCGAACAAAGGCCGTCACGGGCTATCGTCATTGTCGCAACGAGAATCAGCTCGCATTAAATCCACTGGCACCTCCGACAGCTCACGCTGGAAGAGCGACCAAACGTCAATGGCCTTCCTTTGCCGTGCAGCGGGGAATGGGGAGGGCGGCGTTTGCCACCACCGTGCCTGTGCCACATGCTGTACGAATACAATATGTGAAATTAAAGAGGAAGAATTATTTGTTGACGGGGGATGACTTCCACGTGAAGCTCGAGTGTCAAGACTCTGGGGGGGAAACAACGGAAATGCATATTCATTGAAGACAAATTGGCGTACTGGGCACAAAAGAGAATAAAAAGAAAAAAAAGAAAAAGCTACAGCACACGGTATTCCCGTGTGGTCTCCCACCACAGTACTGACCGTGCCATCACCAGCTTAACTTCGGAGATCAGACGGGATCCGGTGCTTTCTGGTGTGTATGGCCGTAGCTGCTATTGATGTGCTTTCTGGGCATTTATTGCTGCAATGTCGCTTACAGCCGAATCATGAGGAAACAAACAAGAGATCTTCAAGTTACGATGGGCGACGGCAGCGTGCTTGGGGCAGCGCATGAAGAAGATCCATCGGGGTTCAAAATGTCCAAAAAATAAAGGGAAGAAAAAACGGCTGAAAGGCAAAGGCCGGTCCCGCTCGACCATATGTCCCAACCCTCAGACATCAGTTTACCCACCAAGGTGGACACAACATCCCTCCCTCTCCTTTCTCTTGCCAGGAAAACGCCTCTCAGCTTCGTTTGCACGCACGGCTGCTTCCTCGATACCCAATTTACGACGCCCTTGCAGTCCACTAGTTTTTTCTCTTTTATCTTTCTTCCGGCTTCATATGCATTCCCTTTCCGATGATGGCCTCGGGCCTCGCTGATCTTTCAGCACTCTTCGTATTCACGAAACGACCGGAACCTCTTCCGTCGCCTTCCGCTTTTACACTTGCTGACCGACTTCGGCGCAGCAGAGTTCGTCAACAATCATAAAAAATTACGTTCAGAAGCTGCGGCCACACCGGCCCCTTTCGCACCCCACTTGTCTATTTTGGTCATGTTGGGAGAAAGAGAGAGGGGAAAGACTCCGAATAGGGCCACCCTCTTAGCCCTGGCCAAATTGAGACCCCTACCATCACACCGGACTGTGGGCTATCCGGACAATATGGGCATCCACCACATATGTTTCCGTCAAGAGGGACGAGCTATCAATAAATTGCAGTTAAATACTCTCACTGCACGCTCAATAACACAAACGCACAAAAAAAACCCCCCGAGTTTTGGTCGTGCTCCTCCGGCAGGAAGTGAGCGAAGGCGGGGGCGGGGGAGGGGGCGAAGGCCGGATCTTGCAAATCACAAGTGCCGGGGGACGCCCAGCCCGGCGGCGTGCTCACACGCACACTCGCCTACAGCGCCTCGATTCGTCGCTTGCAGCGTTCCGACTCGCGCCGGACGGCCTCGACCAATTTGCGGCCGTCTTCGCGCACGCGCTCGACCTGCGCGCGCACGGCGGCGCGTAGGAACTCCTCGACCGAGACTGCTCGGTCGGCAGCCGACAGCGACAGCGCGGAGCGCGAGCCGGCGCGCGCCGCCTCGCCTGCCGCGCTGAGCGGGCCTGCCAGCACGTCCGCCAGCAGGCCTGCCAGGTCGACAGGCGGCTCGCCGCCGGGCCGCCACTGCGACGGCGTTGGCTGCCGGCTGTCGACGTCAGCGTCCTGCGAGGCGGTCGGGGCCAGCTGTGTGTACGGCTCGGGTCGCGGCGTCGAGTCCGGGTCGAGCATGGCATCCACGTCGTGGTCCGAGGTGGTCGCGGCGGCGTTGGCGGCGGCGGGGGCCGGTGATGCTGCAGCTGCGGAGTCGAGGCGAATAGTGGCCTCATGGCAGACAGGGCTGCTTGCGGGGTCATTAAGTGCGTAGGCGTCTTCTTCGTCTGGCTTAGTCTCTGCCACGTCGGCTTCGACATCAATGGCGGACGTTAGAGCTGACGGAGAAGCATGATCGGCCGCGACGATCGGCTCCATCTGGGCGACTCGGTGATCGTCCCCACCTGCTGTTGCTGTTGAAAAATCTTCCGCAAGGGCATCTTTGGTGTCTAAGTGATGTTTCTTGGTGTTAGCTGGCGTCAATTCTTTCACTGCAGCCGCAACATCATCAGAACTGACGTCCGGGGTGTGCGCGTCCGACTGCGTCTCCTCCGCTTTCTTTTTAGTGCGCGGTGCTCGGGTGGGTCGGGTGCGTTTTGGCGACGTAGGTGCAGGCACTATATGGTCATCGGCCTTCGCCGGTTGCACGACCTTCCGACCGCGAGTGGACCGACCGACCGCACTTTTCTCCACAACGTGTTTCGGAGCCAGCGCCAGCTCCTGCTTCAGCTGACCTCGTTCGGGAGCTCGGGCGTCCGACACGGGGATTTTGTCACTTATGGGACTGGTTGCGGCATCGTCGGGGTGTCTATCAAGGATTCCGACAGAGACATCAGTCACGATTTTCACCTCTTCCTTCCGGCTCTGCGCGGTGCGTGTTTTAGCTTTCTCAGCTGGCGGCTTGGTAGTCTTCTGCCCACGGCCGCGCTTCGTTGGAGGTGGATCTTTGGCCTCAATAACTACGGAAAATTCTTCCTCGCTGTCAGACTCTTTTCCATCGTCAGTCGCATGCCGCTTGGGCTCGATAGGGGGTTTCTTTTCCATGGTTGCAGTTTCTTCGCTGTTCTCTTCTGTTGGAGGTTGGCCTCTTTTGGGACGAGTTTTATTCGCTGGGGCTGATGCTGGCTTTGTTTGCCTGGCTTTTCGCGCTGGTGCGTCAGTAACAACTGCCTTATCAGCATCAGCATCCTTTGGTGTTGCGGCATCCTTTCATTTGTTACAATTTGCAATGGCCAACAGCTGGTCTTACTTTTGCTTCTGGCAGTTCTTCACCGAGGACAAACATAACGCATTTTGGGCTCCGTCGCTTGTGTTCATGCCTGCAATTCCTTTTAGTATCGAAAAAGGATCCGAAGAAATAGCCCCACCTTGGATCATCTGTTTCTTCCCACCCGGCCAGCCCAAGGTGGCAGTACAGGCATTCTGCGTAATCATCCTCGGTATCAGACGGGCAAAAGTACATTCCAGTCTCTGCGACCTTGAGGTGATGTGTCAATCACGAGCAAGTAATACGGTTCGAAACTGTCCGAGCTACTACCTTCTCGCTGGAGCAGGCCCACCCAGCCTTCCCTTCGTGCGGCCAGCCAAACTTGAACGTCTCCCGCCGAGCAGCAACCATTGCTGGCGCCCAGGCTGAGTCTGGATCCCTGCAGAGCTCCTCCAACTGCGCGCGCTGCAGTGCCGTCATCTCCGCGTGGCCGCCGCCGGCCGCAGCCTTCGCCTGCGCCCCCCGCCGCGAGCGAACGGGCCGGCGTGCACCGTCCTCCTCGTCGTCTGAGTCACCGCGAATGACAGCCAACCTGCGCGCCCAGCGCTTGGCAGCGCCCATGAGCCTGACCCACGAGCAGGCGGGCGAGACGGCCTCGTGGGCGGTCAGGGGCGGCTCGTCGACGGCGCGCCAATCACCAATGGTTGTGCCGCACATAAAGCAGGTGACGAGGTCCGGGGTGTGTTCTGTGGGAGTAAAGTAGAAGCCAGCCTCGGCTAGCTATGGGTGGGGGTGTAGTGTGTACGAGTAAGACGTGTGGACCTCGCCGCGGCAACCAAACCAACCTCCTGTGGCAGGGCAGCGAGGGCCAACATGACTGCCTTCTCAACGGGAGACTTCTTCGCCCGTGCGGGCAGCGGCTTATGTGGCCACGCGCCGCTACTACCGGCGGCAGCGGCTACTCTTCGCGACGCCGGTGGCGGGGCGGTGGCAGCGGCAAACGTGGCCAGCCTCGCAGCCAGCGCGTGCATCGGCGGCGGTGGCAGTGGCGCCATCGACTGCTGCTGAGGGGAGAGGGGGGTTCCGTCCGGCGAGGCGGACGTCGTGGCAATACCCACCAATAGCTAGCAGGTGAGTGATCGAGCCGATAGTGTCGAGCAGACCCTTACTATCAAATCACTCAAGACACACCCACCCAGCAATCTGGCGTGTGTTTCTGATAACACAGCCGGCTGACTGGGTGTAAAGTGCTGATGGATCAGTTGGCGCGAAGTGCACGCGGTCAGCTGGAAAAGCGCGTAACAATTAACTCAATAAGCTCAAAGCAACCATGGCGCCTTCCTCCCAGCTAAATCCACATGTGTGGTCTTGAAACTGACACGTACTATAGAAGTGTTACGAGTGCGTATATTGCCGTTCGTGGTCTGAGACATTCACAAACTAGGGGCCGTGAATGAGAGGGAGCGTGGAAGATCCCACACACGAAAAAGGGGACAAAGAGGTAAAGCTACAGGGCAAGAAAGGGGTTGCTCAGAGGTCTATTCGAATGTTCATCGCCGCTTATACAAGCAGGGAGTCAAGAGCGGCGCCGCCTTGGCTGCCACCCCGCCTCGTGCTGCCACCGCTGCTGACGCTGCAGCTTTTCCACTTCTACCTCGTCCGGCAGCACCGCGTCCAACTCCCGTGCTGGCCTCTGGTAGCTTCTTTGGCCGATTCTGAGAGACTTTTTTGAAGTCAAACTGAATGAACATCTTGTTGCGGTCGTCCTATATCAATATTGGCGTGTTACTTTCGCGGGGACAACAACAACCTAGCATCCTCTCCGCTCCCTTTACCAAGTTTAACTGTGGGTTTCTTTACTAACCTTATTTGTTAGCGTGAAGCCAATTCCCTCCACCGCAGCGACGAATCTCGGAATGTCAGGGAAGCGACTCACAACCTCGGCAATTTTAAGTTGTCCACTGTGAGCAGGCGAGTGATGGCAAAAGGAGAGGGGGGGTTAAGTTATGAATTGCGTATACCAAGGTATACTACAAAAACGCACCCGACACGCAGGATGCGCCAGGCCTCCGCGATAAACTCGAGAAAGTTGGTGCCCATTAGCGAGAGGCAAAACACGGTCACGTCGACGGCGCCGTCGGCGAGCGGCACCTTGCGGATATCGCAGGCGGTGACAAGTTCGTTCGGGGCGACAAGGTCGAACGAGTGCACGACAAAGCGGGCCGCAGCAGCAGAGGGAGCAGAGGGCTGAGGGCGGCGCGGCTCGTCTGCTCCCGCTGCAGTCGTCTTCGGCTTCTTCCTTGCGGGCGGGGAGGCGAGCGGGGCGTTGTTGAGGGCCAAGAGCGCTCGGGCCAGTGCAGCATCCCCGCATCCCAAGTCTGCAATCACGAGCGGCGGCGCGTCCGGGCCGGGCGGGCGCATATCGGAAAGCTCCTCTATATATACGTCGACGGGGTTCGACGGCCAGGACTTCACTTGTTCCCGGAACCCTTCGTGGTACTGAAATAATGAGCATAAGGGTCGAACGGAGGGGCAGACTTCTCACAATTTGGAACATGTCCGGCTCCTTCGCAAAGAACTTTGCCGCGTCGCCGCTCGTGGTGGTGTACAGCCTCTCATTGATCATTCGGAACTTGCCGCCAGCGAGGGCCCGCTTCATCTTCTTCTGCAGCTCCGTCAGCCGGACAGGCTCTGCGGTGGCTGCTGGTGCATCTGGCGGAACAGTCGCCCGAGCGCGTTTCGTGGGTCGCCCGGGATGGTCGTCTACTTTGGGGACGTTACTGGCCCTGGTGACGGATTCCTGTGCATGGCCTGATTGGCCGCCCAGAGCGCCTGATCTAGCAAGGGCCTGTGAGGAGAGAAGAACAAAACGAATTATAAAGCTACTCGGAAAGAGAAAGAAAGCAGCAAACTCCGCCCGCGCAGCGGGGGACGCACGTGATCACCTTCTTCAGCAGTTGGGCCCGCTTGTTCGCCCTCGCAGGTGCTGCGTTGGCAGTAGCAGCAGCAGCTTGGGTAGGGACGACGGCTGTGCCGTCCAGTTTCATATTCTTTCTTGGTTTCTTTCTTTCTTTCTTTCGTTCCGCTATTTTGCTTGACTTGTCCAGCCAGACAAACCCCACCACAGCGAACATTTACCAGGTACAGCATACCATCAGCAAATGCTACACAGTATCATTGACACCAGCTAACAACACCTTCACGACAGCGCGCGTACACTCCTCCACAAGCTCCACGCCGTCACCAGCACCGCCCCCCCCCCGCCACGCTCGCCGCCATTCTTCCCTTAGGGTTAGGGT
>JADGKE010009776.1:0-11606 GCA_026954515.1 Cladochytrium tenue
CACACACACACACACACACACACACAGCCAATTTTTCGCAGGGGCACAAAAGAGTGCTCCTTCACCGAGTTCGCGTGAAAGCTGGTTCACGCGCTGGGATGCCAGATCCGTGTACAAACAAGCCAAATCTGAACATCATCATGTACTGGTCGGGATCTGAAGTGGGACGGGAGTGGGAGCCCGCCAAATGAACCCCCGGCGCTTCAAGGCCCGCACCCCTCGGTAAACCATCTCGTCACTCCAAAGAGTCTCCCTGTCCGCGGGTGAACCACAAACACGAACGCATGCCGGGTGATGTCCTCCAGCCCGGTGTCGACGTCGACGCCAAACAGAAGCACGTCGGCAGCGCCGTCGTCGTCGCCGGCGCCGACGCCGACTGAGCCGCAGCGCTGCACCAGCTTGTCCAGCAGCCAGCCGCACTGGTACCGGTGCTTGCGCCCGTTGTCCTGGTCGCGCATGTCCGTGTATTTTCCGGCCTCCGTCGCGCAGCAGAAGGCACACTGCTCGGCGCACAGACTGCCAGCCGGCACGCCGCGCCGGTCGGCCCACTGGGCGTCTTGCTCGCGGTCGAGGTCGACGAACGTGCGGGCGTCGGCGCAGGCGTCCGCGGCCGCGAGTTTGAAGACGCGTAGCGGGTAGTCCGGGACGTAGGCGGAGGCGGTGGCGATGTCGAAGATGCGGCGGCTGAGCGGCGCACCGGCGTCCAAGGTGACATTGCGGAACGGCGGCGGGGGGACATAAAACGGGTCCGGCGATGACGCTGGGGCAGGTTCGATCGGAGTCGGCGGGCGCGGCGGGGCCGGATTGCGTAGGACTTCAAGCACCGCGGCGCACTGGTTCGAAAACATGACGGGGAGAGACGGGGCCGGACTTCCGTAGCCGCCGTAGCCGTCGTCCATGACGTTTTCGGCGACCTTTGCGTAGATCCAGTCCATGAAGGTGGCATCAAAGAGCAGGTCGAACCAGCCGCCTGGCGGCGCGCACTCCCCCACATGGTGGTCGTTGCCAGCGCCGACTTCACTGCCGTCGCCATCGTCGTCGCTCGACGACGATGTAGCTGCCGTGACGCGGCCGCAGCGCCAGTGGCAAACCGGAGGCTGGCGGTAGAGCGGCTTCCTCCATAGGACCGCCAGCGCGTCTTGATATGTGTTGTAGGTATTCGGGTTTTCATCGTAATTGTCCTCCCAGGGGTCTTCAGGCATGGCGACCATTGCGCCGTCAAAGAGGTGGCACCACGCATACGGCGTATGCACGATATTGGGATCGGCAGATGGGCTGGATCTGTCGTAGGTGTCGGGCAAAAGGTCAGTGACGGGCAGGCAGGCGCCGAAAATGTGGCGAGCGACGCGGTCGGACTGGATCGCGTCCCGCCAGCGCCGGCAGACGAGGCGCAGGCGGAAGAGGCTCAGGGTGGCCTCGATGCGGCAAATGCGCTTGCTCGGCCATGCAGAGATGAAGCGGCCGCCTCCGCCACCGTTGTCACCGAAGTCGCCGTCGCCCACGTCGGCGTAAACTTTCATGACTTCGCATAGGATCTCGGTCGGAAGGTCGCCCACACCGGCCATTTCTACTTATTCGCAGGAGCCCTCCGCTGCTGTGGAGACGCTGTCCTTCCAGCTCCTCCTTTCGTGACTTTTGCCATCCGGTACTTGGCCAAGAAGAGTATATATCCTTGTCAGAATCCTCCCAGGTGCTGTTCCATGAAAATGGTCATTTCGTTCAGAAAAGCACAGTGGAGAACAGGCGGTGAATTCTCGAAAAGGTCCTAGGACGATGAATGGTCGTATTTGGATAGATTGACGTCAGGGAGATGAAGAGTTTTAGAACGTAAATATGTTCTATTCCAGCGCCGCACATGGGGCGGTCAAGCACATCCGGAATAGGCGGAACCTGAGAAATCGCCTCAGCGGCGCGATATCGCCGGCCGGAGCCAGCTCCCACACAAACCCCAAGGTTTCTCTAAAGCCCCAAGAAGATGCATCACCTTCCTTCATCGGCAGCGTCCTCTTCTTCCTCTGATACGGGCAGCGAGCACATCAAATATATCCAGCAGGGAGGGGGGTTCAGAGGCTTTCTGCGGTGCTGGTGGTGGCTGTGTTAGTTGTGTGGTCTTATGACTAAGTCTGTTGTCAGTGGGGTGGAGTGGTGGTGGGGTGGGCACTGCGTACAAAATTTGGCTTCTTTGACAAGTGAAGACAGCAGCGCCAAGCCACTCCCATCCGAGACCGTCGCACACACATGCAACAAACCCACACGCGCACACACACGAGCACACACGCACACACGCATGCACGCACACACACACACACACACACACACGCGCGCTCTCTCTCTCTCTCGCTCTCTCTTTCGACACCTCCGAAGCGAACACTGGCAAATGGGTAAATACTCATGACGCCTCCAGTATTCAGGCTGTGACAGAACACAGCCCCAATGGTCGCCGCGAATCGCCGCCGCCGTTCAAACTGCGTAACTGCCAGCGCGCACAGCATGTTCCGCGTCGCCGCCTTTTTCGCTTTCGTTGCGTTCTTATACCTTCTCGATTTCTCGTCGACGACCAACATTGGCGCCGCAGCGGCCCCCATCATTGATACAAAGTACTATGACCCCAACGACCCAAAATACAAGATCAACCACAACATCGATCCCAACTCGGTCCTCAGCCCTCCGCGAAGGCTCTCGCGAGGCATGTCATCACCGGAACTCGGGCAGCACGAGAGCGACCTCGCCAAGCGCCGCGAAGACGTTACGGGCGATACAGACAGGAAAGCCCGCCATGCGGCAGCCACCGCGGGCTTGGCCGGCGGTATTGTCAAGGCTGCAGCGGATCCGGCCTCCGCTGTGAAAGATATCGTCGGTGGTGTCGCTTCTGGTTACGCAGGAGAGAAAGTTCAGCAGAACAAGAATGTCAAGAAGCTGAAGGGAGCTGTAATGGGAAATGGATTCATCAAATCGGTCGCAAACTTGGTAAGGAAATGAAACGGACCTCTCGTCTTCTTTCGCCTTTTTCTGTGTCCTTACTTACGACTTTTCTCTATTTCAAGGTTGGGGCGGGAGATACTTCGATGAAGAAGAAAGACGGCCTGCTTAAATCCGTTGTCAAGGGAGCTGTCAAGGGCTCCGCCACCGGCGCAGTGGCAGGTCTTGTGACCGGGCCTGGTGCTCCGATTGCCGCAGTCGTTGGTGCCGTGGCTGGCGGTGCAAGTGCTGCCGTTCAACATCAATTAGACAAAAAGAATGCACAAGGTAGCTACTCAACGTATAAACATAGTTTATGTTCTCGGCTAATACGTTGCCTGCATTCCCCACTCCTCACTATCTCAATTCCCATCCTCCATCACCTTCACCTTCCAGCCAAGCCCAGGCCCACCTTCCAGCGCTCCAACAGTATGCCTAACCCATCCGGACAGCAGAAGTCGGCAAAGCCGAGTTACGGCGAACCTGGTAACTTACCAAAGTCCAGCGCGACAACGACCATCAAGAGGACCGCTGTTGACGGGCGGAAAACTGCGAGAAAGGCATGGGGAGGCTTGCTGAACGCCGCGCACAACGCCAAGGTTAAATTTCAGAGCAAGAAAAAGACATAATTGGTTGGGTATTATTCTCACCCCCCCCCCTTCCACTTCTTGATATTGAGATGGGTTTTTATGCGAATATATTTCTTTCCGGGTAAAATGTTTTGTTGGATAGAACGATGTATTGCTCTCCCGGGGAGGGGGGTTGAAGAATTAGAAATTTTATAAGTACGGCATGAGGTTGAAGCGATTAAAGAAAGCTGCGAGGTCTTGTAAAACTATGTCAGGTTATTTAACATTGTTGTTTACCCTACATCAGTACTTCTCTCGACTCCACATAGAATTTTGGTCCGCGTGACCCGAAACTACATAGCATTCCTCATTTCACCTCATATCCGCCCATTTTGATCCAGTGGCGCAGCCATCCTTTCCTACACGTTGCCGTATTGAATGACGGACGCCGAGCTCATGTGGAGGGCCGCAGACTCGACGGATGCGACAGTCCCGCGCTGGCTGGTGGATGAGGTCCGATGCGCCGTGTGCTTGGACACCGCGACCCTGCCTCACGAGACGAACTGCTGCGGCCAAGTCTACTGCGAGGAATGCCTGGGGGCGCTGCAACGGTGCCCGTCCTGCAGAGCCGAGCCCCTCCAGCATCGCCCCAATCGATCCCTGGAGCGCGTGATAGCGCATCTGCCCGTCGCCTGTGATGTCTGTGGCGAGTTGGTGGAAAGGGCACGCCTCAACGGCCACAAGGACTCTCGTCACCCTGAGTTCGTAAACTGCGTGTTTTGTGGAGTCACCATCGTCCGTCGGCTCCTTGGAGAACATGAGCAAAGCTGCGTTATGCGGCCGGTACACGCGTGGTTTCCGAATCTTCGATTTGGCATGTCGGTGATCGAGGTTTGGTCGGAGGTGGTGGGTCGCCACGCGATTTCAGACAACTGGTCCAACCTGCCGGTCGCGAGGGAGATCACCAACTACGAGAGCCGGTATTTGTGGATAAACCTCGAGCGGTGCAACCGCGTCGTCGAGCCAGGAGTCTTTTCGGCGCTGACGCGAGAGACGCGGCCGGATCGAACCTTCATGTGCTTCATGTTTGAGCGCACCCATGGGTTGCATATGATTTCGTTCAGGACCTACGACACGGATTCTTGTGTGAGGCTCTACCGCCGTTTGGAGAGCCCACTGGTGACGGCAAGACACGGTGGTGTGTCTATGTTAGGAAGTCGTGGCAGTGATTCCGGGTGTGAGATCGATTCAAACTTGCCCCATTGTACCGTTTATCTTGGAAAGGGCGCTCCGACAGTGTGGCTGATTGAGTTTGTGGACAGGACCTATCTTGCCAATAATGGGCGAGACTACCGACGTTGAAATTTTATTTTCTCGCTCAACCCTTATTATTCCCCTCCTCTCGAGAACTTTGTAAAATGGGGTATTACTTTAGGCTCTCAATGGAGTACTGTTGGCCAGGAGAAGTCTGTGACGCCAGGGCATGTCGCCGTCTTAGGCAGAGATCCAGCTCCAGTTGGTCGAAAGCATGCTGCGCTTTGCGTCCGACGGAGACGAGTGTCAAGTCGGCGCCATTTCGTGGCCTGCATCCATTCAGGCTGAATGCCATTGAGACAAGTTAGGTGTCTCCGCTTGGACCACTATGTCGTGTAAAACTTTCGTAGGAGATCGCCTTCATTTGTTGGAGGCGGCAGCTCTCCTGGAGTTTGCTCTTTGCAGGAGCAAGTATAACTACCAAATGAAGTTTCTTCTGGTGTAGATACTTTTTGGTGATAATTACCGCATAGCGGAGATTGTAACCTCCTTAGAAATCAACAAAATCATGAACGATTCTGTTTGGTATAATGCACATTTTGTAATATGCGTCTAATATCGTCTTTTCTACCCAGATTTTCAGACGATATAGAATATGTCGCGTCATTCGATCTGGCTCTGGCGACGTTTTTGCGCGACCTGACCATTTATTCCAGTAACACAGACAAGGTAGATTCAAGTCCATTTTGCGATTGGTATTTGACGTCTTCCAGATCCCAGAGATGATTATCCAGGCATTTAAATTCATCTCGTTTTCAAAGGTTCGGCTCAGTTTCTTTCTGTGCGCTGGACGATCAGACATCTCCCTTAAATACAAATTCAAGACAAAGGCTCAGATTCTCTTTCGAAATGAGCCTGAATGAGGCGTTCCCTATGGATGAATGTACTGTATGTATCGATAGACACCAGTCGGTCGCATGGTAATCAATAGACGCTAGTCGTTCATCTTTGACTATCCTTGCACATGTGCAAGCAAAATTTACAACCACACCTCGATTGTTAGATAGAACCGGCCAACCAACCCTGCAGCCAGCCAGCAAAGTCTCTCGCGGCGGCCGCCGTCGCCACCGCCTTCCCGTCGCGCTTTTGGACTCTGAGACTTGCCGGTACACCCTAATTTGTCTCCTACCCCTGGCTCTCGCCCAAGATGATGGGAAGCGGCGGTCCATCGCATGACGGGGTTGTCGATGCTCCTCCCGCCTCCGCATCTGCGACAACATTTTCTTGCGCCTACAATGACCACGCCGGGAGCAACCACCTTATATTCATCTCATATCGGGTTGACTGTGACCAGGAAGTGGCCGAGATGCTCTGGCGGGGCCTTGAAAAGAAGTTGATCATGGACCACCTTCGAGAGAAGGCGTGTGTGTTCCTTGACAAATACTGCCTCAAGACGGGCGAAGACTGGAAGGCCGGCTTTCTTGCAGCCATCAGGTGCTGTCGCATGATCGTGTACCTGTTTAGCCAAGCGTCCCTGGAAAAGATGAAAGAGAACCTCAAGGCTGGCCGGGTCAGTCGCTGCATTGTTGGTCTTGCAACCATAGTTGACATCACTTTGCAAAAACAGTCTGACAACGTTCTGGTTGAAATCGAAGAAGGTCTCTTTCGACGTAATCAAGTTGTTCTAGTGCCAGTTCTGATTGGCAAACGGATCAACAAGAAGACGCTGGAAGACTTTGATCCATGGGACCATTATGGGTCTTGCCACGGATTGTACCACGCTAATTCGAGCCTAGGGTTCGACACACAGTCCCTTGAAGTCACGCTAGACATGGTTTTTAAGCACCAGGCCGCCCGTTTAGATCCCAGCTCGATCGAGTCCGCTGTCCAGGACATTATCAGCGTGATTAGGCAAAATGCATTTCCGTCTACAACACCGAATGCTGACGATCCCCAGTGCAAATCTGGGCGAGTTGGGGTCGCTATTCCTCCACTACGTGATCGGCCCAATCCGGTGCCGTACATTGATCGCTCTGATGTATGGGCTGCCATAGACACCACATTTTTAATCATGAAAGAGGTGATATTACGGGGGGTTGGCGGGTCAGGCAAGACGTTTCTAGCTACCAAGTACGCATTCAAGCGCGTCGGAACTGGTGACGCCGTTGGGTGGTTCAAGGCTGACTCAGCGGAAAATGTCGTTGAAAGCTTCAGGGAGTACTGCAAGTGGGCGTGGGAACTCCACAAGTCGGACACGCAGGATTTGCTTGACAGGCTGACTTTCCAGCAGCTTTTAGCCAAGATGGTCGAGGACAGAGCGCCGAGATCAGCAAATCTCCTGGTGTTGGACAATGTTGAAGACTACGAGGACGTGCGCAGTCTCATTAGTGCGCATCAGAACACAAACATCCAATTCCTGATCACCACGCGTTACCAACTCACCGAGTATGACGGGTTGGATGCTAATTTGAAGCCGACAATCTTGGTGGACTTGCCTGAAGAAGACAAGTGTGTGCAGTATCTTCACGAGAAGTGCAGCAGCCGTACACTGAGCAACGAAGATGCAAAATTGATTGCCGAGATGTGCCACCAGCTTCCATTGCGACTTGGGACCGCAGGAGCGTATCTACAACAATATCACAGAGTTTCACCCTCTGAGTATGTCGAGAAGGTCAAAACCGTCAAATTAAATCCCAATACGAAGAATAAAGAAAAAATTTATCCTGAAGTCAGTCTGTCCATTGATACCCTAAAGAAGCAATCTGTGAAAGGCCACGATCTACTTTTGCTACTCGCAAATGTCGACCCAGACCGCATTGTGCTGAAAATTGTCCAGAGTTGGTTTTGCGAACAGTCTCAGCAGAGATTCTTCGACCGCGGGTGGAAATCCGGATGGAAACCTGACGAGTTTGATGAAGCTTTTAATGCCTGGGTTGATCTCAATCTCCTGTCAACCGCGAGTGAGGCTTCAGTTGCGTCGATTCACCGCTGCATCCAAGCCGACGTCGCGGACAGGATAGAACTCATAAAAAGGGCACGACAACAGGCAGCACGTTTAAAAGAATTTTACGAAAGGGAAATCTCGGATGACAAGAATTTTCTACGTGCTTTGCTGGGAGGCGATGTGGTCTTTGTGCTTGCAGCACTCACCTCAATGACAGTGCTTGATTTAAAAGGTACGAAATTTTATACGAATTTTCACTTGCAATAACCTCTCAAAATCAGGAAAAAGTATAGGCGACAGAGGCGCGTTCGCGCTAGCGTAGGCTTTAAAATCAAACTCTTGTTTACAGAGCCTCAATCTTTCTCGTGAGTCTCATTATCGTTGTTTAGATTGATTTCGCTGACACGAGTGTGGTGTCAAATTCTGAATTTTAGAGAACGAAATCGGTGTTGAAGGCGCTGGCGCACTCTTTGACGCACTCTTTGACGCACTGAAATCTAACGCTACCTTGCGGATCCTCGGGCTTGATCGTGAGTCGGAACAGCAATATCCTCTTATCAAATTAATCACACTTTAAGAAAATTCCATCAGCAAGTGCCTTCCAGTTGCATTGCAGGAAGAGAGTGATGGTTTTGTGCGTGCAGCACTCGCTTCAATGGTAGATCTTAATTTGAGTGGTACGAAGTTTATGTTGGGCAGTCTACGAAAAGTCCACCTTTCTGCCACACCTCCCATACCTTTGATAGTGATGATGACTTTGCATTCTGATAGTTGTTATGGTTGGATGTTTTGATAATAATAAAGTAAGAGAGAATTGTCAGGCGTGATCAGTAGCACGCTGACGGGCCGACGCGCCGTGAAGTCGCCACCACCGCCAACAGTACACAGGAGCGCCTCTACCCACTCCCACTGCTGACAGTTTAAACAAAATTTCACTAGCAAAACCTCACAAACGTCTTTCTATTTCAGGAACAAACATAGGCGACAGAGGCTCGTTCACTCTTGCTAAGGGTTTAAAATCAAACACGACTTTGCGTGGACTCTACCTTCAAGGTGAGCCAGAACAGCGATTTTCTCTCTTTCAGATTGACGTCACTGACGTTGTGGCGGGAATTTCTTCTATTTCAGATAATAAAATCGGCGATGAAGGTGCTTGTGCACTTGCTAAGGCACTAAAATCAAATACTGCTTTGCAGAGCCCCTTGCGTTTCACTGGCCCAGACTTTGCAGGTCGATGTTTTGTTAATCTCCCAATCTGATTAACGTCGTTTTGTAATCAGCCTGACAATGTGCTGGCTGAAATTGAGGAGGGTCTTCGCCGAGGGACACCAAGTAATTCTGGTACCTGTGCTGGTTGGAAAACGCATTGACAAAACAACACTGAAAAACTTTGAACCATGGACGCACTACGACTCTTGCCGTGGATTGTATCATGACAATTCAAGTCTAGGGTTCAATAAGCAGAAGACACTCTAAAGATGGTCTTTACGCGCCAGGCCACCTCCCTGGACCCCAGCTCAATCACGCTTGCTTACAGGATATCATGGGCGTGGTTAGGAAGACAGCATTCCCGGCCATAACACCCCTAATCTGTTGGGTGTAAATCGCGCTCCTGAGGGCTGAACTGGTCTGCAGCTCGTGCTGAGTGTGCTGGTGTTCACGGTACCTGTCGTTGGTGTTGCCACTGCATGCGTTGTAGTGTTACTGCCGAGCCTGCGTGTCGTGGCACGATCCTGGCAGCGCTCTTGGCGGCGCTGCCGCGGCCGCCGCGGAGCGGCCACGCCGCGCGAGTGCACTGTGGTCGGCTACCTGTGCTCCTCACAATTCTCTTCTCTTAGACAGTCACAGGTCCCGAGGAAGGGAGAGAGTGAAGAGATGGAGCGGGGGAAAGGGGGGAAGGGGGAGGAGGATTCCAAGTCTCAGTAAGGAAGGATAAGAAGAGATGGCGCGAGAGATGCACCTTGGGGCAATGCGCGCTGAGGCGAAGGGGGAGGGGGAGGGGACGCCTTGATGACGGGCAAGGCCGAACAGGGAGCGGCACATCACAAGCAGTTCCTCTCGAGTGCGTCAAAAACTGCTCTCAGGTCCTCAACGGAGCACGTCACCTGCTCCGGAGCAGCAGCCTCACGCTCTCCCTCTCCGCCCTTGCCATCCACCCGCGCCGTCGTCGGCTCGCCGTCCTGCTGCCGCTGCTTCTGCTTCACCTGCCGCCTCCGCAGCTCGTCAATTGCGGGCCGGGACCAGGCGGCCCACCGAACGGCAAGGGTTCGGTCTCGCAGCTCGCGGGCGCCGACGACGACGACACAGTTGTAGCGGGTGAGCCAGGCATCGCGGACGCGGCGGGCAAGCGAGGCGTCGGCGTCGGCGAGGCGCGCGTCGACGTGGTGGAACCGGCGGGTGGGGCCCTGCGGCGAAGCCGCCAGCTCTGCCGCTGCCAGCTCGCCACCGCCGTCACCGCCTTCATTTTCGGGGACGGCTGCAGCGGCCTCGGCATCCGCGGCGGCGGCGTCGGCGTCCCAGGGTGCATCGGGGTCGGCGAGTGCGCGAGCGACGGCGGCGGCGTAGCGGAGGACGGCCGGGTCGGTGGTGGCGGGCAGGACCACGCACTGCCTGGGGCTCATCCAGAAGGGCCAGCGGGCGGCGTGGTGCTCGATGAGGATGCCGAGGATGCGCTCGACGCTGCCGAGGGCGGCGCGGTGGATCAGGACGGGCCGGCGCGCGGGCTCATCGGCGGCGTCAGCGGCGGCGGCGGCTCCGGCAACAGATTCGGCCGTCGGAGTTGTTGCGGGCGCGTCGTACTGCAGGCCGAAGCGGACGGGCAGCTGAAAGTCGAGCTGCAGGGTTGCGGTCTGGTGGGACCTACCGACGGCGTCGGTGACGAGGACGTCGATCTTTGGACCGTAAAAGGCGCCGTCGCCGTCGCGCACCGCGTAAGGTGTCCCGGAGGCGTCGAGCGCGGCGCGCAGCGCGTCCTCGGCGCGGCGCCACTGGTCGTCCGAGCCGACCGAGCTGGCCGGGCGGGTGGACAGGGCCAGCGAGTAGGAGGAGGGGAAGCCGAGGGCTGTGTAGACGCGCCGGATCATGGCGAGGGTCGCGGCGATCTCGCGCTGCACCTGGTCCGGGCGGCAGAAGATGTGCGCGTCGTCTTGGTGGAACTTGCGCACGCGCGTGAGGCCGCCGAGCGCGCCCGAGGCCTCGTTTCTTTTAGTTCGATTTGAGCGCGTTGGGTTGGAGAGGGGAGGGAGGAAGGGGAAGGTGTTAGTGAGTGCTAATGCAAACTGGCAAACAAGGGCATAATACCGATGCAGCGGGCTAAACTCGGCAAAGCGAACGGGCAGCTCGCGATAAGACCACCGCTTGTTCTTAAAGAGCAGGCAGTGCCCGGGACAGTTCATTGGCTTAAGGCCCATTACCTCGCCGTCCTTCTCCTCTCCGTGCGAGTGCTGGTGCCGGTGGCCGTCGTGAGCGCCCGCCGCCGCGTCTCCGACGACAAACATGTCGTCGCGGTAGTGGTCCCAGTGTCCGCTGGTCTCCCACAGGCGCTTGTTGAACAGCAGCGGAGTCTCGACCTCCTGGTACCCGGCGCGGCGGTACTCTGCGCGAACGAGGTCGCGCAGGCGGTTGGCGATGCGGACGCCGTCTGGAAGCAGGAACGCCGAGCCGGGCGAGTACGGGTGCATCCAGAACAGGTTGTGCTGCCGGCCGAGCGCGCGGTGGTCGCGGGCCGCGGCGTCGGCTTGCAGCGCCTCCCAGGCGCGCAGCTGCGCGGGCGTGTGAAAGGCGATGCCAGCGATGCGCGAGACCTGGTCTACGGTTGGGGCGGCGGCGGCGAGCTGGCCAAGGTCTGCAGGTGATACAGCGGGCGGCAGGAGGGCGAGGCG
>JADGKE010009777.1:0-11555 GCA_026954515.1 Cladochytrium tenue
CCCCACCTCAACCCCCTAACTTCCCTACCTGTCCTCTAACGATTGGCCCCGTATTAGACAACCCTGGTTGTGCCCCATGTCTGCCGCCATAGCGCCCTCCTTGCGATGTCTGCGAACAGCTGCGGTGGCAACCGCTTTGTGCTCTCAAATAACCCTGAAGACCACCATCTTTGGGCTTGGGTTGTGACGACCTGTATCGTGCTCGAAACAGAATTTACCTCACCCAGCTTCGCCCACATCTGGGAGGCAATTCGAACTCATGTCTTTTGTTTGGTGACGATACCGAGTTGCTTCTAGCGTTGAAGGTCTACGCCCGAATCGTAGCTGCCGCACTTTCGGTACAACTCCTCCTTTAAATTCGAGACCGGACTCGGAATTCAACCGACACAGCGCTCTATGTCGACACTATCACCGATGTTGGCTCCCGATGTGATCTATCCGCTGATGAACGGAAAGCTGGCCGCTTTATCTGTCGATTTGGACGATGACTCTGAGTTAAGTGCGGACAAGGAGCGAGCCGAACTCGCGCGGATATACCGAAAAGGTAGTTGTCGCCGCGAAATTTCCTGTAGAGTCGTGCTATTGCTTACTCTTGCTAACAGGGCAGCAATGCATTCTCCATCATTACAAGTTGTTAGTGAACAAATGGGTCGAAATGACTTACTCTAAAGTATGCACGTCCTTGAGCATCGCTGGCTATTTCCTTGAGAAACCCGAACCAGGTCGATGAATATCATGCTTGGGCAGCTCCTGCTTCCGCATCGTTTCAAGTTGATGAAGAAACGTTGACCGCCATGCTCCTGATCTGTGAGCGCGCAGCAGGAGACCGGAGCAAGTGGTGTTCCTTTTTCAGTAAAATATTTTGTCCAGGACATCATATAGTTGCGAAAATTATAGGGTAAGCTTAATTTGTTTGACTATTGATTCATGTAACACTTCAATGCAGGGAGCAGGAGACGGAAATCCGAGAGCATTTCGAGGAAGTGGTCAAGCCCATGCTTTCTCAAACGCCACAAGCAAGCTGGCTAGCGGAAGTCACGCTTACATCATTTGAGTGGGCAACTGCAGTGATGGATGTTTACGGGGTATCAGTTCGTCGGGAAAGCTCTGGGACTCGAAATGAAGATAACGACGAGGAGGTGGGAGAGGCGGATGGTGGCGAAGAGGTGGAGGAGGAGTTTGTTGTGGTCTGCGACTTTAATGTGTTGGAGTTCAACAAATAGAGCAACACGCAACCGTGCAGAATAAATTTCGGACACCTCCATAGCCGGCAACGACAACCACGCACCTGGCCGACGCGCGAGAGACACTCGGTCTTCTTCATGAGATCTCTCTGCTCCTTAACACGGGGCTAGACCGCGATACGTTGGCGACCTGCATGGCGTTGTGCGAAATGGGTGTCAACCCGGAGGCTCTCGCCACCGTCGTCAAGGAGATGAAACGGGAAGCGCGCACAACCGCCCCAGGCGCACGATCCACGGCAAGTCCGCACGAGACTGGTGCGACCGGTCGGCCGAGCGGTCGCTCCTCGGCCCCATTGAGACGAACGGCCGCTGAGGGACGGTCTCGATGAAACCCATCATGGGGATTCTCTTATTCTTTCCTATTATACTTCTGAAAATCATAATAATATTGTTGTATGTTTTTTGTCGTGCGCCCGTTTCGAGGCATGTGGGGGTTTACGGCGTGGGATCAACTGTGACTAGTTACCCGCGACGCCCTCGTGCCAAAATTCCCGATTCGAAGACATTACCTTTTAATTGTCTGTTGCACCGACTCACTGGTCCTCAGATGCCGCCGTCTTCCAGTGCCAGATCCTTGTTGGTCGATTTACCGCCGCTTGCTTCTCTAAGGGAAGAGCTAACTCTCCCGATGACAATCGACTTCACCATCCGACCGGACGGGATCCATCCCGATACAGGTGAATGCGCCAGCTGCAGTCGATTCCGCATCTCTAATCGATGAAACATCTTGGCCGGTGGAGTTCTGCGTAGTGGAATGGGCGACGGAATACTTCGCAGTCTGGCATGGGGGATATGCAAGCACAAAAAGTTCATCTTCCTTGGCTGGTGCCCGTCGCTCATTTTCTGCGGACATCCCCACTCCGTCTTTCTATCTGTTTCTGGCACTGCCGTCCGTCGACTACGGGTGTGCCCGTGGCGACACGGAGCTGCCGTAACCGGGCGTAGGCCGGGATGGCGTCATACTACGCCTTGATCATGTCCCGAAGACGCTGACGGGTTGTCGCCAACGCGCAAATGACGTGCGGCTGCTTTTCGCCTCCGAGGTCCCAGTTAGGCAACTTGGTGGGTGGTGAGATGAATATGCTGGAGTCGCTTGTCATGTGGGTGGGGTGCGTGGGCGCATGAAAGGCGAGGCGCCACAAGAAATTATCAGAGAAATTCAGCATGGTTGGGGTGACATCCGAATCCAAGACGCCCTTGTTGGCTGGTGGCCGCCACGACGGCGGCGCGGACTCCCACGCCCACGCCCACGCCCACGCCCACACCCACACCGACTTCTCGGCCACGGTGGCCTGCCCGCTCTGCGGCAGCACGCTTACGGCTGAGGAGGCTGCCGCTGCACGTCAGGTGCGCCGCCGGGCCGTGTTGCGCCGTGTGGCAGTTGTGCTCTCGGTCGTCCTGCTGCTCCTCCTCGCAGGCCATGTACTGCACCCGCACCGCCACCACGGCCGCCGCCACCGTGGCCCCGGCGGTCCGGAAGACGGCGAGAACGGCGGAGAGAGGCGTGGCTGGTTCCACCACCACGGCCACCACGGCCGCCACGATGGAGAAGGAGAGCGACGAACCGAGATGGCCGGCTTGGCCCAGCCCTACTCGTTTGTGGAGGAGGTCATCGCTGCTAATGGCCACGACACCGAGTGGATGAAGGAGCAAGGCTTCCGTCTAATATCCGTGTCGGAATCTGACCAGCGCTGGATGTCCGAGGACCAGATCCTCGGCCTCATCCGCTCCAAGATCCACTTCATGGACGTCACTGACGGAGACCTCGAGTCCGGACATCTCCTCAAGCCCTCGATCTCCTACGAACTTCCCTTGAAGCCAGCTCAACAGCAACTCGTCCTTCCCATTGCCGCCAACGTTTCGACTGAGAGTCTGAGCAAGTGGCTCACAACGCTCACGACTTCGTTCAAGACGAGATACTACCAGTCGATCTCAGGCCAGAATGCTGCCCGTTGGATCTACGACCAAGTCGTGGCAGTGGCCGAAGTATCGGCGGACACGGTCAAAGTTACAGTGAACGAGTTCAAACACACCTGGCCTCAGGCCTCCGTCATTGCTAGGATCGAGGCCATCGAATCCACGTCATTGGATGAGGAGGAGCTTCCGGCTGTTATCATCTCGGCCCACTTGGACTGTAAGCTAACCTGCCACCCCTCCAATGTTTTAAACTCTGATGAATTGTAGCTGTCAACCAATGGAACCCATGGTTCGGCGCCAGCCCTGGCGCTGATGACGATGGTTGGTGGACAAAAACCTTAACCGTGACACTGACCCAACTATTTAGGCTCTGGAAGTGCCACAATTTTCGAGGCCTATCGCGTACTCATAAGCTCGGGTTTCGTTCCCAAGCGTCCACTGGAATTCCACTGGTACTCTGGAGAAGAAGGGGGCCTCCTTGGCTCCCAGAAGGTGGTGGCCAAATACCTTGCGGATGGCATCCCAGTCTACGGTGTCTTTCACTCGGACATGACTGGCTACACCTCGAGCAAGAAGGAAGTCATTGGAGTCGTTACCGACTTCGTCGACCCGGAGCTCACTGGGTTCTTGAAGTCGCTGGTTGAAGAGTACTCGGACATCAAATGGAAGGAGACCCAGTGCGGGTAAGTGCAGTCATATTTGAGAAGGTGCGTATAATAAGTTCGCGTGAATAGGTACGCTTGCTCGGACCATGCGTCGTGGACAAAGGGCGGTATTCCTTCTGCTTTTTCATTTGAAGGAGAGTTTTCGGACAGTTCGCCGTAGTAAGTACAACACCATGTTTTTTTTCCGACAACTCGAACCTAATTGTCCTGTAGCATCCACACTACCAATGACGATGTGTCCCACATCACGTTTTCGCACATCGCCAAGTTTTCCAAGCTCGCCGTCGCCTTTGCGGTGGAAATGAGTCTCAACTGAGTAATTTGCGCTCATGTGCGATTGGTGGTTCAAACGGTCTCATGCTTTTGAGCCGTTGTTAGTCACTTTTTTTCCCCTTGATTCGTATGTCGTTCTTTAGCCCAACACCCCAAAGGCCTTCCTTTCTGGTTATCCCCGCCGTTTGAACTCCAGTTGTCTTTGTGGGGCAAAAAAGTGTCTGGGGAGTAAACAAACTTGATCTTATCCGTTTATTATTTTGCGAACAGATAATATCTGTTCAAAGGCACGGAGAGGTTCTACGCGTCCGCTTCAGCCTCCTTGGCAAGGCGGCGCATCCTCCTCCTGGCCAGCATGTCGCGATCGATCTCGATAGCCGCGAAGCGGTATTCTTCCCACTTGTAGAGCCCATAACCGCCAGCCGCAGTACCTGCTGCCCATGCGATGTAGGAAAAGGGGCCTGAGGGGCGCCGAAAGAAAAATCAGTTCGCTGGATCAATTCTGCACGCGAGAATACAAATCCCTTTAAACAGTGGGAGTGCATTTCTCGTGTTAAGTGAGGAGGCAGAAGCAGCACAATGCACACGGTGCCAGCGCACAACCCACCGGCACGAACAGGAAGTTTAGCCATTGATCGAGCCCAGGCATTCAGCACGAGGCCGAAAGTCGCATAGACAGGCAAGCGGAACTTCAGTGGCCACAGCTCCTCGGAGGTGGTCGCCTGGCTTGATGGCGGCGGTGGGTATGGGATTCGGGCAGCCATTCTTTGTGACCCTTGTCAGTACAGCAGCACGCCAAGAGGAAATAATTAATGGACACCATGAACAACGACGGTGTGCCCCAGGCGCGGCGACCGTCCTCGGCGGCTGCCGCGACGGCGGCAGACGGGACGGCTGCCATGCTGCCGCAGCAGCAGCAGCAGCAGCAGCAGCAGCAGCGCTCTTCCGACTCGGTGCCGCTCGACGAGGCTCTCGACGACACCCCACTCTTTCGCGAGCGGCTGCGTGAGGGTCTGGGGCGCGCTGACGAGTGCTTTGCCCAGATCGCCCGTCTGGAGTCGGCGCGCCGCGATCTCGGCCGGGCCGCGGAGGAGTACGCCCGGCGCCGCCTCGCGCTGGTGCAGGAACTGCGTACGCCGCTGTTCGACGAGCGCATCTCCGGCGCCCTCGCGTCCTTCAGGAAGACCCTGGAGGGCATTGAGCAGCGCAGGGCGGTCGCGGCCGCGGCCCAGATCGACACGGTGCTGATGGAGCCCCTGGCAGAGTTCAAGGCGAGGGATGTCGAGGATGTCCGCCAGATGGGGAAGAAGGTTGTTGCTTTGTTCTTTTTCCCCTCAACCTCCCCCGCTTGCACTCTTTGTGTGGCTGGCTTACCCGTGCCGCCCAGTTTGACGCTGCAGACCGCGAGCACCGAGCGGCGACGGACAGATACCTGAAGAGAAACGCTAAAGCTCCAGCTGAGCCCCCGGCAACTGGACCCCCAGACTCCCAGCCGCTCCCAGGCAGTGCCGAAGAAATGGCCACCACAAGGAAAGCTCTCCACTCTACTGGGGTCGAACTCGGTAGCAAAATCAACAACCTCCAACGCAGGCGAGCCATTGACCTATCAGAGTCTACTCTGGCTTTTGTGTATGCAGAGATGGCCTACCACCACCAATGTTACGAGGAACTCACGTCGCTCCAGCCGATGCTCGACGCGCTTTCGCAGCAATTGAAGGAAATGAGGACGCAGTACGAAGACGAGCCTATGCTCACGGTGGAAAAGGTTGTTCTTCCTACCCTGGAAGGGTATCACCCGGACTCTCCTCGGCTTCCTGTTTCTCGCCGAGCAAACGTTCAAAAGGAAGGGTACCTATTTTGTAAGACGACAGGATGGAGGGAGACCTGGATTAAGCAGTGGTGGGAACTGTCGGGCACTTCTCTTACGTTCAGCAGCGAAAAGAAGGTAATCTTGCTGTGCTGCTGTTTGTGTTTATTTACACGTTACGCAGCAAGGGAGAAAATCTGTCGATCTGCGCATCTCGAAAGTCAGAGAGTTGAGGGACGATCCGCGCCCGAACTGCTTTGAAATTGTGGGACCTGCGGAGACTCTAAAGCTGCAGGCACTGAATGAAGCGGACCTTCGCGACTGGATTGATAAAATCCACAGCACCATATCCAAAGCCTTGTCATCCGATGACAACGACGACGAAGCGCCGTCAAATAACAACGCCGAGGAGCAGTTATCGGATGTAGCTATCCGGATACGCAAGCTGGAAGGAAATGAAGTATGCGCAGATTGCGGGTCCAGCAAAGATGTGACGTGGGCGTCCGTCAATCTCGGCGTTGTCATCTGCATCGGTGCGTCCAGGTCTTGAATGAGCCGATTTGTGACTAACCTCTCTTGGACAGACTGCTGCGGCCTTCACCGCGGGCTTGGATCCCATGTCTCAAAAGTCAAGTCTCTTCAGCTGGACCGCTGGAGCGCGGAAACTGAGGCGATATTTCATCTGTTGGGAAACAAAGTGGTCAATGGAATTTTGGAGTACGAGCTTCCTGCATATGGTAGCTCAAAGCCAACCCGTGAATCCACCTACTCTCAGAAGGAGGAGTTTGTGAAAATGAAATATGCAGTCAGGAGCTTCTTGAAGCCAATGAGCAACTCCGAGAATGCCGAGGTGATATTTTCCATCTCATCCAGCACCCTCTCACTCTAAATTCTCTTAGAGTATATTGACGAAGGCTGTTGTGGAGGGCGATACGCCCACAATGCTGTGGGCGCTGCTCCTTGGTGCAAACCCCAACGCATCGGATGCGTCGGGGTTGCCCTCCATCCACGTCGCCCTCAGCCGGAACGAACTACCTGTCATCGAGCTCCTCCTTTCCTGGGGTGCCGACGTCAACTCCACCAACAGTCAGCTGCAGACGCCGCTTCACATGGCCGCAGCGGCAGGCGACTTCCGCATTGTGCGATACCTGATACGGAAAGGTGCAGACCCGGAGTTGGTCGACGCAGCGGGAAAAACACCAGAGGATATTACTTTGGCCCGCGACGAAGGCGGAAGTTCTTACGTGAAAATTGGTATGGAACTGCATCAATCCATCCTCCTTCCCAGTCCACGCATTCCACCGCCCACTGTCGCGAGTATACGCTCCTTACTTTCTCCGTTACTTCCCCCGGCCTGTGCTACTCTTTCTCATGGTTACATTTTTTCGCAGTCACCGTCTTGAGACTGGCCAAGCTGCGCGGTTTTAGCGAGCCGGGTGTGTTCATGTCCAAGGAATTTGACGACGCTCTGGACGAGATTGGCGAAGACCCTTAGCAACCTCCTAGAACATATCCTTTTCTTCAGCCCTTTAAATTCTATATCCGCAATTTACTAGTGGCGCTTGTCCTCACCCGCCCCCCAACTCACCTCAACTCACCAACCAATTCTCTGTAACATGCAAGGAATTTGGAATGGAACTTAACTTTTTTTTTGTGTGGCTAGCATGACCAATCCTGACGAGCAACCGCTGCTGGGTTCTGTGGGTGAAGGAGTTCCAGTACCCGAAGATGAAACCGCAGCAGCAGCAGCTGAACCCACAGAGAAGCCACCAGTCCACGACCGCGCGGATCGCACAGCTGGCGCGCTTGCGATCGGCAGCGCGTCCCTCCTCCTAATTAAAGCCACAGCGGAGTTCCTGGGAGGTGCCCTGCCGACCGATGCAGCCCTGCTGCCGGCGTGGTGCACCGAGAACGCCACGTACCTGATGATCGCCGACGAGTGCCTCGTGATCGGCGCCGCCTTGCTGGTGCCGCTGATCCCAGTCATCTACAAGGACTGCCTCCGTCCCGCGGCGGCGACGGGAAGGGGCGGCCGCCGCCCGTGGGCCACCTTTGGCTGCGGCCTGCTTGCCGCCACTGTCCCTCTGAACCTGGGGCTCGGCCTGGTCCACGGCCGCCTGGTATATCCGGCCTACGGCCTGCTGCCGCGCGACCCGCCGTCAGTGGCCTTGGTCATGTCCATGTACTACGGCGGCGTGCACGAGGTCGCCCTCGTGACGGCGGCGGCGCTCGCCATGCTGTCGCTCGACTCAGACGGAGGCAGCGGCCCGCTGGGAGGGCGACTCGTGCGCGGACTCGGAATCACGGCCGCTCTGGGCCAGGCGGCCGCTTCCTTCCCGTGGCTCATTGGACTGGAAGCGACGCTGGCGTGCCAAGCCGCGTTGGCCTCCTGGATTGCGTTGGCTGGCTGGCACCTTGGCTTCTCGCGTGGCAATTGAGATAAACTAAATACCCCACCCCCCCCCCCTTTTCCCCGGTTCCAAACCGAGCTGCAAAGCCTATGGCCTCTTCGATAGTCACTCTGAACAACGAATAGCAATTACAGACTCAGACTCTTGAATTCCTCAATCAGTGACGGAAAGGACGGATACGAATTATGACCGTGCGGCAAGTTTTAACTGCGTAGCAGGTCTCAGGCCAATGCAAGTGGAACCAACCTCGGCCATTGCTCACAGCATCGTTGACTTCCGCTGCGTACTCGTCATTCGTGCTACAGAGGACCGTCGACCAGGGGGGCAGACAGACACAACAGAGGCAAGAAGACTGGCAGTCGAAACCTGTCCGAATGAATGATCTGGCACACTGCGGCTGGCGGACAAGGACATTCAAGCAAATTGATTACAGCCGTCCTACAGCCTCATCCTGGGACTCTGTAACTCCCTATTTTACCAGCATCGGGGCGCAATGAAAATGTATGATTCAGAAAAAAGCGATGCTCATACGCCTATCGATCGCTTTGTTTCTGATAATTCAGACAACCGAAAGCAGTGAGCTGAACTTTGTGGTAACGGCCCCACGCTCGCATGTCATAATGCTATTGTCACATTCGTCCGTCATTCTTTTCCGGCGTAACTATGTTGACAAAAATCCTCACCGTTGACTTTCAGTAAGAGATCAAATGCAATGACTGGATTAGTTTCCTTTCGTGGATTTAGTTAATCTCTCGTTTTTGACTCAATAACAGTAAACCTCACTGAAGGGCAGATGGGGGCGATTAAGTGAGTCCTTGCAGGCCAGTTAATAGTTATTAGAGTTGATATCCTGACATCTGACACGCTTCCTAAAAGTTTGTCAGGTGGTGGAAAATCGCTTTGCTACCGATTCCCAGCTTTTGTCTGCGCGCTGCAGCAAAGAAGCTATCAGCACGCGTTCTTATCTTGGTTGTCTCGCCCACGATTTCCCTGATGCAAGGCCGACTACGAAACCTTCCGGCACCTCTGTCTGGTGCTTGTCTCAGTGGCGGGATGCAGAGCGTGGGCGCTTTTTGTTCTTCACATTGATTTCGGAAATATTTCTGACAGCGGATACAAGTCGTCAGAGATGAAGAGCATCGTGGAGCGACTTAGTTCGAACTCGAGTGGTCGCATAATTTTAGGTAAAGCTTAAAATGAACTGAAGGCATTACGGTTCAGTTAATGGTTTACCTTTGGAGGACTTCGTACTTGTTCCGAAAGTGCACGCTCGACGAAGTTTTGAACAAACCGTGTGTTCTCGGGCTTACTGGAACTGCAACCAAACAACCAAACAAGCACGGGATTCTTATTGCAGCATGCTCGCTCTTGATAGAGAGGACATAATTTGCAAGAACGCAATCCGCCAATCTCCGGTTATCTGTGTCCAATATCGCTGCTGGCGAAGCACAGTTTATGTCGGGTTACACTTCTTGCTAGCTATCTCAAGGAACTTAGCGATGAAATATTTGTCGCCTTGTTGAAAACAAACGAAATTTCGGACCTCGAATCCATCATTATGTATACAATATTTCAGATTTCTGTGTGTACCCTTCCTGTGCCATGCTTATACCCCCCTTTAGAACCAGGCAGATAGCCTTGCAACCTATCTGAGAGTCAGAGGCTACGACGCAGCCAGTTATCATGCCGGTAAACCACCTGGGGAACGAGGTATAATTCAGAGGCGGTTTATGCGAGGCGAGCTCCGTAACGTCGTGGCCACGACAGCGTTTGGCTTGGGGATTGACAAAAGGACGTTCGGAGTGTCATACACTTTAATTTGCCGAAGTCCATTGACAACTACGTTCAGGTGAGTCGACCAGCGTATGTGCGGCGGAACCGCCATTCAGTAACCTCAACTAGGAATTGTGCGATCTGGGCGTGTCGGTCTGCCAGCCTTTTGCCATGTCTTGCTCAGTCCAGAGGACAACGTCAAGCATCGAAGCTTCGCCTACAGCGAAGGCGTCGACGAGCCCAACGTATGGAGGTTTGTATTGCGCGTACTAGGGGACGATGTAAACGGTGACGTCAGGGCCAATATTCGGCGTGCGAGAATCCGAGGCGTAATGAACCTCCTCCTGCCAATCGAGGGGACTGAAAAGGAGCTGGATAAGAAAGAGAGTGTCTTGTCGACCTTATTCATCAACATGGAGACGTTCGAGGACAGGCCTATTTGTGCTCTTCAAGGTCGGCGGGTGGACAGTTTTTTGGTTCCCTGGGTAATTAAAGGTTGATCTAGTTGCTTCTGCCAAGAACTCGATATGGTTAACCAAACGGTCAGCTTCGGAGCTCACTGAATCAGACGAAGTTGTCGCTGCAATTTTTAAAGTTGGGCACGATTGGTGTGAAAGGTCGTTATATTATTGACACACTGGAGGTAAGCTGTTTCACCTTGAATGTCGGCCTTAAATGAACCAATATTTGTTCCGGCAGGTATGTGTGGAGCTTGGAATAAGCCCCAACATCTTGGCCACAAGACTGCTGGTTCTCAAGGTAACGATGGCAAAACTAGAACCACAACGACTTCCTCATCAGGTGTACTAGAACTGCTGCGAGATCCAGTACAACAGTAAAACGAGTTTGATAACACGTTCCACGTCGAGGTGCTTTTTAATCATTTGGGCGACGGGAAGACGGCGTAGAATGGACGACCTTGAAAAGTCGCATGTCACGAAGCTGGACAGGACAAGATATCGGGCATCCCTCACCACCTGACGGAATGGCGGAGTTGACGGGTTCTTTAGTTGCAGTTTTGTTTGTGAATGAGAAAAAGAGAAAGAGAGAGAGAGAGAGAGAGAGAGAGAGAGAGAGTGTGTGTGTGTGTGTGTGTGTGTGTTGTGCGCGCAGTGAGTTTATGCTTTCAATGTGTATTGCGGTGCCTGAAAGGCCTGGGGAGCTTAAAATGGTCACAGCTGATTGGTTTCTTGAAGCGGCGTGTCTGCCCTTTGATGGCTGTCTCTCTCCCAACCCTTCAAATTCTTACTAGCCCTCCCTCGCCCATACACACACACACACACACACAAACTCTCTCTCTCTCTCTCTCTCTTTGTCTCACTCTCTCTCTATCCTCCTCCCCTGTCGCTTGGTCCTCCTCCCTCCAACGCGCTTAACATACTTACTTGCCTGCGTCTCCTGCTTCTCCTTCTCACCGTCCCATCACGGTTACCCCCTCTCCCCTCCTCGTCTCCTCCCTCCCTCC